>CAUYRH010033727.1:0-32746 GCA_963574655.1 Perodicticus potto | reverse complement strand
GATGTGGAGAAAAGGGAACACTTCTACATTGCTGGTGGGAATGCAAACTAATATATTCCTTTTGGAAGGATGTTTGGAGAATACTTAGAGATCTAAAAATAGATCTTCCATTCGATCCTATAATTCCTTTACTAGGTATATATCCAGAAGACAAAAAATCACATCACAATAAAGATATCTGTACCAAAATGTTTATTGCAGCCCAATTCATAATTGCTAAGTTGTGGAAGAAGCCCAAGTGCCCATCGACCCACGAACGGATTAATAAATAGTGGTACATGTATACCATGGAATATTATGCAGTCTTAAAGAAAGATGGAGACTTTACCTCTTTCACATTTACATGGATGGAGCTGGAACATATTCTTCTTAGCAAAGTATCTCAAGAATGGAAGAAAATGTATCCAATGTACTCAGCCCTACTATGAAGCTAATCTATAGCTTTCATATGAAGACTGAAACCCAGTTATAGCACAAGAATATGGGGAAAGGGGCAAGGGAGGGGAGGGGAGGGGGGAGGATGGGTAGAGGGAGGGTGATTGGTGGGATCACACTTACGGTGCATCTCAGAAGGGTAAAAGTGAAAATTACTAAATGCAGAATATAAATGTCTTCATATAGTGATTAAAAGGCCATGAAGGCTATGTTAAATAGTTCAATGAAAGTATTTCAGATTGTATATGAAGGCAGCACATTGTGCCCCATGTTTGCACCAATGTACACAAGTATGACTTATTAAAAATAAAATAAAATACAATAAAATAAAAAAAGAAAAACCATACTTCTAAATAAGTCATCAAGGAAGAAAATATCTTGGACCAAATGAAAATGAACACATATCAAAATTTGTGGGATGCAGCTAAAGCAGTGTTTAGATGGAAATTTACAGCTTTAAAATGCTGATATTAGAAAAGAGGAAAGGCTTAAAAATCTATGAATGAAGTTTCTATCAATGAAACTAGAAAAAGAACTGAAAACAATACGAAGTAAGCAGAATGAAGGAATTAACAAAGATATGGACAGAAATAATGAAATAGAAAAGAGATAAATAAATTCAATGAAACTAAAAGCTGGTACTTTGAAGAAAATTACACCTCAGTAAAAATGCTAAACCACTAGTTAAAACGATCAAGAAAAAAAGAAACAAATCACTCATAACAGGAATGAAAGAAGGAATATCTCTACAGATTCTATATACGTGTAAAGTAATAATTATAAAATATTATGAGTAAATGGGCAAATTCCTTGAAAGACAAATTACCAATATGAAATCAAGAAATAGAAAATCTGAATAGCCATATAACTATTAAGGAAAGTAAATTCATAATTAAAAGCCTTCCCATGAAGAAAATTCCAGGCTCACTGATAAATTCTGCCCCTCCCCACTAGTAAATTCTATCAAACATTTTGAGAAGATACAGTACTAATTCTACACAATTTTTTTCAGAAAATATGAGAGGTGATATTTCCCAAGCAATTTTATGAGATCAGCATTGCCTGATATCAAAACCAGGCAAAGACATTACACAAAAAAGAAGACAATAGGCCAATATCCCTCATCCACACAGACACAAAAAGACACAAAAAGACACAAAAAGCCTTGGCCAAATTTCAGCAAACTGAATCCAGCAATATAGAAAAAGTATAATATACCATGACCAAGTAAGGTTTATTCCAGGAATGCAAAGTAGCTTTAACCTAAAAAAATCAGTACAATTTACTGTACTAATAGAATAAAGGAGACTACCATATGATTGTTTCAACAGGTGATAAAAGGCATTTGATGAAATTCAATACTCATTTATGAGAAAAAAATTCTGAGTAAATTAGAAATAGAAGGGAGTGTCCTCAATCTAATGGACATTAAAAAAAAAAAAACTATAGCTAACATCCCATTTCATAGAGAAAGATTAAGTGCTATCTCTTTATGATTGGGAGCAAGACAAATACATTCACCCACCATTTCTACTCAGCATTGCACTGGGGGCCCCAAGTGCAACAAGGTAAGAAAAAGAAAAAGCAAGAAAATTGTACAGGAATAAGTAAAACTCTCTTTATTCGCAGATGACATGTTTGTACATGTAAATCATGCCAAGAAATTTATAAAAAAGCTACTAGAGCTATAAGTGAGTTTAGTAAGTTTACATTACTCAAAATTAATATAAAAGTCAATTGCATTTCAATATTCTGACAACAAACAATTGGAAATAGAATTTTTAAAACATCATTTACAATAACATCAAAATCATGAAATACAGTACTCAGGGGATAAATTTAACAAAATTTGTGCAAGATTGTTCACTGAAGAGCATAAATTAAAATTTGGAATTAAAGAAGAACCACATAAATGGAAAGATAGAGTGAATTCATGGCTTAAATGAGTAAGTATTATTTAGATGTTATTCCTCCTGAAATCACTCTATAGATTCAGTGCAATCTACAGGTTAGAGTGCAAGACTGTTTTATATTAGTAACATATGCTTGTATATAAATTGACTTAGTTATTTTTAATGGCTACATATATTCCCTAATAGGATTGAGATATAGCTTATCTAATTAGTCTATAAAAAGCAGTCTGATTAAGTAGTGTAGTGCAAGTACTTTCTGTTAGCAAATGTACCTGATGTATATACATGTGTGTGGGGGGTGTGATATATGAGCACCTTACTCTAACTTAGACCATGGGATCTAAATAGTATTACTGGACTATAGAACATTCTTATGCATGATAGCCCAGGTTATTGTGCTAAATTAGCCATTTACTGGTCTTTTGACAGAACCAGGCCATCTTTAGGCTTTCCCTATGGTAGAGATGCCTGGGTCAATCATACATATAGGTTCCATTCCTCACAGGTTTTCAGGTGGGGTCAAAACTCTTCTTCCAGCTGGGACTGTTTCCTTACTCCATGTTTGGCTGGCCAACCTGGCTTCCCAGTGCATGGGCTTAGACTAACTCCCTGATCACTGGCTATATAGCATCACTGGCTTTATTGCATCACTGGCTTTATGGTGTCACTTTTTTTATCTTATGAGGGATATTCTTGAAGTCTCACCCATAATCACTTCTAATATTTGTGTTGGGCTTTGTCTTCCCAAATCTCTTCCCTGCAGTGACAATCCAGTGTTTTCTCATGGATACACAGATTTCATATAGTGGAGATACCTGGGTACTTCTTGCAAATTCTGAGGTTAAATTGTGTTTCCAGGGAAAGGCTAGACTATCCTTCCAATTCTTCCATCTTAAATAGAAATTTCCCAGTGTAAATGTTGAGACACCTATTCAAATACTCATTTATTCAATTATTCACTGAACAAATGAACACGAAATAGGTGGGTGCTTAATACTAAGCATTGAGGAGGAATGCAGATAGCCAAAACGCAGATGACCAAATGAATGATACAGACTATAAATGTTATAGAAGTATACTTTAATCTCTTAACAAGTGGGCCTTTCTCAGGTCTCTCTCCCCTTTGCAATTTATCTTCCATGCTTTACCAAGTGAGGTTTCTAAAAACCAAAACTTACCTGTTTTTATAGAAAAAATATATAAGCTTTTCAGTGTAGCATTGGGCTTCTCATAATCTGGCCCCAATTTCCATTCAAGTCTTCCTGCTTTCTCTCATATACCCTGGGATCTACACATAGCAAACTTTTTACTGGTCCATTAGGCACCAGGCCCTTTTAAATCTCTGTTCCCTCTTCCTAGATTGCCTTTCCCTCCTTCTTCACCTAGCAAACTCCCAATCTATTCTAACATTCTGTTCAAAGTTCTTGTTGAAATTTTTCTCCTATGCTTCTCATTTGTCCTGGATTTGAGCACATTATTCTATCATCTTTAGTAGATGATGAATTTTTTTTTTTTTTTGAGATGGAGTTTCACTATGTTGCCCAGGCTGAACTTGAACTCCTGGGCTTAAGTGATCCTCTCATCTCAGCTTCCCAAGTAGCTGGGACTATAGATAAATGCCCCTGTGCCTGGCTAAATGGTGAGATTTTTGAGGGCATTGGGTTAATCTTGTTAGTCTTTCTATTTCTGAATTCAGAGATAGGGCCTAGCAAGTAGTAGGAGTCCAATGAATATTTGTTAAATGAATGAAGTAATAAGTAAAGATAAGAGAGTGGCTCAGTGCCTATGGCTCAAGAGGCTAAGGCGCCAGCCACGTACACCTGAGCTGGTGGGTTTGAATCCAGCCTGGGCCCGCCAAACAACAATGACGGCTGCAACCAAAAAATGGCCGGGCGTTGTGGCGGGCACCTGTAGTCCCAGCTACTTAGGAGGCGGAGGCAGGAGACTCGCTTGAGCCCAGGAACTGGAGGTTGCTGTGAGCTGTGATGCCACAGCACTCTATCCAGGGTGACAGCTTGAGGCTCTGTCTCAAAAAAAAAGGAAAGATAAGAGCTCAAAGGGGCTTGGCATTTTTAGGTGAGGGTTTTTGAAAGGCATAGACCTTGAAGCTGGACCTAGGTAAACAGTAGAAAACTGGGAAGAGAGAGGAGGAGGACTATTATCCTAGGAGATGGAAAAATAAAAGCCCACAACTAAGAGCAGAGAGAGTGAGGAGGTCAGCCAGGCTACCGCTGATTGCTATCATATACCTTCTCACCTACCAGATTTCTCAATTATATTCTCAGCTCCTGGAGGACAGGGTATTTTGTGTATTCCTTTTGATCTCCTTTATATTTGATGCACAACTCTACTAGTCACTGTTTCTACTAACTCAGGGTTCTTTTTCTTCTTGGTATGTGCAATGTAATTATCTGTGCATTTGTATATCACTCTAGCACTTGCACCATCACCCTCCACCAGCTGCTTGAGGTAGAGGAATGAGGTTTTACTATCTTTGTGTCTTCCAAGATACCTTGCATAGTGCCTGGCACACAATGGGTGCTCAGCAAATAGTTTTGATCTACCATTTGTTGATTTGATTTTAGAAGACCACAAGGATATTTTTCTGCAACTATGTGTTGTGACACAAAACTTATATATGCCTTCATACTGTGTAGTCTATTTTTGGCAATTTTCATTAAAATGTTATCTTAGTGTACCTGGAAGACTGTCATTTCAATTTTCTTCTCTGTTCCTTTTTGGATGACTCACATCTCTTAAAGTAGAAGGATATGACAGAATAGATTCACAAAAGGTTTGGACAAATTTATGAATGGCATAGTCATAAATGTTTGTGTATAAGATGTCAGGAGCATGCAAAGGGGAAGGAGACTGGGTGAAGGGCACACTTACATGTATAACTTTGACTCAATATGTACAAAACCAAAGTACATGAACAAAAAATATGTACCCCTTAATATTCTAAAATTAAAAAAAAAGAGGAACCATTTCAACCTATTGAACCTATTAGGTACCAGGAACCATGTGTTAGGTACTTGACAGACATTAGATCTCATTTAATCTTACAGAGTATTTCAATATAAAGACAGAACATCTCTCCATCTATAAGGCTGAGCCCATATCCATTCAGGCGCATAGCTTCTCCATGTACCAAAGGAATATTTATCTTTATTAAAATTTTATCAATCCTTCACACAGATGAATCTTTGGATTAGCTTTTGCTTCTTAGGAACAGAACATTCATTCTGAATTCATGCTTCTACAGCTTAAAACTCCTTTCTGATATAACTTGATCAGATTTTAAAGTTCTAGAGCTTTTAATTACAATGCAATCTGAGATATTCCCATAGCTATACCAGTGATTACATTTATTCATAACACTTACCTTTATATTTCATCAAGCTCCCAAAATACTGAATAAAGGTAAGCCAAGTCAAGAAAAGAGACTTCTATTAACCCTGACACCAGCAAATTGTCTCAAATTATAACATTCTAGACATATTGAATGGTTTTTCTGAGATACATATTATACCTTACCTGAGGTTAGAAGAAAATTGGTAGAAAATTAGCTTAAGTTGCTCTAATTATAAAAAAAATAGCAACTTTAAAAAGCATAATACTTCCAGGTATACAGCTTCTGCATCTGGCAGAAACCATAACATTGTAAATAAAGCAGCATCTCTAATCCTTGAGAAATAGCTTGAGAAGGTGGGGTTGCATGTACTGGTTTGTTATTTGAAGTCACCCGGTCTAAGGTCTGTATTTATACATCCTGATCTGTGATAACATGCTTCCTGCTGGGGTGGTAGGAATAAAAGGGGTATACCTTTGGAATAGGGATTATCACACTTGTAGGTCCCAGACAGCTTTCCATTAGCTTGTTTTAGGAAAACTGGAACAGTCATCTTTGCTTTAGAAAATGTAAAGCTCCTCACTTATGATTAAAGAAAATGGCAAGGGCTCAAATGACGTTTCACATTTTAGATGGTCCTTTCCAACCTCTGTGTGCTATGAATTGCTGGAAAAACACCAGGCCAGACCTGTCTTTGTAGTGATTATGAGTTTCTTAAATTTTTTATTAGTCAAAAGAAAACTGATAGACCAGAACTACCATCAAAGAACATGCGCTACATACCACCTATGGGACTTCTAAAAAATAGATGAGAACCCAGCTTACACATTTTAAAAATAGCCCCTTCCTTTTTGAGGGGATGAAAATATGCACATATTCCAAAGAGTTCTTTGTGTGAACAGGTGACCCCTTCCCACAGTCTCTGTAATTAATTGAGAAATTAAAGTTGGTTGGCCTTTGAGATCTCTTGTTAAAAAAGGCAGAAGGTCTTGGATATTTTGGAACAAGAGTCCACTATTCTGCCAAAACAGTGTGTTATTGTTATTGAAGTGTCTCTCAACAAAACGGTATTGAGTGGTGAGGACGTGATTTTGATTAGGTGGAATGACTCAGCTCTTCCCCTTAAAGAAGAGAGGACTTGTCAGAGCCTTACTTACCTCATGATCTGGGATCTCAGAGGATAGTGTTTTCCCTAGGATGACCCCGGTCAAGTATGTCCAGCATCGAGCTGTGTTGGCAAGGTTATAGCCTCCTGTCTCCATCAAGAATTGTGAAGTTAGGAAAGAACAGTCACAAAACAGCAGGAGAGGGAAGGGGATAAGGAAGGAGAGAAAAATGTTTTAATAAAAGGTCTAAAAATACAACTCTAACTTGCAAAATTTCACTTAAATATTGCTTTATGATTTTTTTTTTTTTTTTTTTTTGGTAGAGAGAGGATATCACTATGTTACCCAAGCTGGTCTCAAACTCCTGGCCTCAAGCAATCTTCCTGTCTTGGCCTTCCCAAATGCTGGAATTGCAGTATATGCACCACATCCAGCCCCTTTATGATATTTTTAAAAATTACCTAATGAATAGACTTTGCTGGAACAATCAGATCATGCACAGTGTAGAACAGGAAGTCCAAGTTCTAGAACAAATATGCACCTGAGGAATCCAATCTCCTCAATTCCATCAAGAGATATCAGCAAACCTGAGATCACTGGAACCCAGATCTCTTGAGGTGACCTACTCATGGGAAAGAGTTCTGTGATGAATTTTGCAACAATTCTATAAAATGACTGCTGGATGTGATTTGCATTTTAAAACTATTGGAAGATCTAGCCCTAAAAGCATCCATGAAAGAGAAAATGAAAATGCTGACAGAAACAAACTTCCTTCTTTTAATATTAGCATTCCTTTTTGCAACAAAACATAGGACTGGTGGCAGAGATCAAAGAAAGTGAGATGAGAAAGGGACCATTGATTGACACTCTGACCTATCTGGTCAGGTACTGTCATGGTCACCCAGGAGTCCTATTACATGGGCTAATAATCAGCACATTTTTGTGCTGAATAAATATGCTTTGCCATGTAAGCACTAGGCTAAATTACAAGAATATAAAGGTAGCCTAGTGGGTAGGGCGCTGGCCCCATATACTGAGGGTTCCAGGTTCAAACCCGGCCCCAGTCAAACTGCAATAAAAAAATAGCTGGACGTTGTGGCGGGTACCTGTAGTCCCAGCTACTCAGGAGGCTGAGGCAAGAGAATCGCCTAAGCCCAAGAGCTGGAGGTTGTTGTGAGCTGTAATGCCACGGCACTCTACTGAGGGCAACAAAGTGAGACTTTCTCAAAAAAAAAAAAGTATAAGGGTAAAATGGAATAATTTCCTAACTTCAGTGCAGCCTAAGAGAAATAGAATCTGATCTATTTTAGATAGGGTGACCATATAAATTATTGTCCCAAATGGTTTACTTTTAAAAGTAAAAGAGGACCCTGTTAATCATTACACTGTGACAACATGTATAAACTGGGACATATGATCACTCTTTTCTTAAACCTTTCTAGTAGTTAAAAGGTCAGAGATGTTGGAACTTTTAGAGTATGTCTTTTAGGCCTCAATGGGGTTCACTGTGTGGCCATCTCTACTAATTATGTGTTAACTGCAGCTGAGAATTTCAGCTAAATTGTATAGTATTAATTGAAATACTCCTGACATGGAAAAACTTGACTTTACAAGATAGACTTATTAATATTTGGCATAATTTTTTAATTGAATAAAAAGTCATTTGCTTAAGTAGTAAGCTGCCACTGGTACACATATAATATGACTTGATTAGCAAAAATTTGATTAATGAACTAGCATTTTCAGGAATACACATATTATATAAAGAAGAGTAATATGTAGTACAGATAAAAGCCAAAACTTTGGAGTGAGAAAGCAAAAAAGCTTTAGAAAATGCTAATAGGCTGTAGTCTCCAACAAAAGATGTATGTTGTAGAAAGGTCATTTCTTTCCTTCTAGCTTTACCTATATCATAATTATCATCCTTAGTGCCATCACGGAAAGTTATGCAGTGCTTATCAATTTTATTTTTCTCTTGAGTTAATATATTTCTCGCCAGCTTTTCATAAGAGGTTGTCTCTTATAAGCACCTTTAATATTGATCCCTCTAGGGTTTGAGGCTGCCAAAGTACCAGGCTTGTGCATTTATGTTGAATACTCACTTATTTACATAAGGGCTCCCTACAATTTCCCCTAATTTGATTTTACAACAGCTTGACAAAACAACCATTAACTTTTCCATAACATATGCATTTTAAGCCCAATCTCCTTGACCCTGTTATTTTAATATACCATCCATTCATCCAATGAAATAAAGATTGTGCCTAGTAGGTAGACAGAAGAGTCTAAGCAAGGCATCTTCAAAGATCATTGTGAAAAGTTCCTTTCTCAAATATATATAAGTGCTTCCATTAACAGACTCAGTTTTCTATTGGTCAAATAATACAATTAACAGTACACACTAAAGGTAAGAATGTACAAGAAACTCTTCGGGTCTCTGAATTTTGCTACATTATTCTAAATCTATGATTTTAGGGGGAGAGACATTCTTGAACTCAGCTTAGGTATTTAATTAATTCATGTGTTTGCTACTTATATGTGAGTTGAGTCAGAATTTTAGTAGTGTGTTTCTAAAAAATTATTATTAGAACTGAGAATCAGACTATACTGAGAGAAGATGGATCAAAGTCTACTGGGGTTAATAACATCCTCTTAACATCTGAGAAACCTTGAAACTTAGACTTCAAAAGGCCAGGGAGTCAATGCACATGCCAACGTGAGAAGTGTGTCAGAGTACTTCCTTATGTTGAACCATAGAGGTGGCAGATTTCATTGACTCAGGCTTCTGGGCCACAGGCAAATTGGTATTACCCAATCTAAGAAAGTTTTCCAAGTTCAGTGCTAATGGATAAAATTATCAAGGAAGGGAAGAAAAGGGAAGGGAAGGGAACGGAATGGAAGGAAAAATGTGCAGGAAGGTCAATAAATTCCCTTGGTAACCTTCCTTTGTACTCACCTCCTCCCAAAACGAGTGTTGCCAATTGCCACTGAAGGATGTACTTAAGACACTTGCCAATTCCCACGGGAGTCATATTAAAGGAGCACATGGGATCTCCAGCTATTGTATCAGCTCCCAGCTGTAAGACCACTGCTTTGGGATTAAAGGCTTGGTATACCTCCTTTAGTACACTGTAAAAAAGAGAAAAGATACAAAATATCAGAAAAAGGTAGGCAAGTTTGGTTTAGGTGGTGGTGGGATGAGTTGGAGGTACAGTTGAATCAGCAAATAGTTAAAGAAAAAAAAATCACAACTTGTCAAACTCATCAAATTTTCTACCTAAATACTGAATCATACTATATATAAATGATACTTTAATAAACATGACTTATAAAAAATTTCCCCCTACCTCCACCCTCACTAACCAACAAATTTGCCCTTCTGTTTTAAAACTCAGACTTAGGGCCGGGCGCAGTGGCTCACACCTGTGGTTCTAGCACTTTGGGAGGCTGAGGTGGGTGGATTGCCTGAGCTCATGGGTTTGAGACCAGCCTGAGCTAAAGCAAAACCCCCCCATCTCTAAAAATAGATGGGTGTTGTGTCGGGCACATGCAGTCCTAGCTACTCGGGAGGCTGAGGCAACAGAATCACTTGAGCCTAGGAGTTTGAGGTTGCTGTGAGATATGATGCCACGGCACTCTACCGAGGGTGACAAAGTAAGACTCTGTCTCAAAAACAACAACATCAACAACAAAATAAAAAACTCAGACTTCCTTGAAATATACATGTGAATTTAACTTCAATAGCCATAGGACATAGAGTACATACTTACTCCATTTTAAAATCTGGGAAAATAAGACACATGTGTATACATTAAATAATTATTAAGGATCTTTTCTGATAATTTAAGATTGTGGCCATACTTAGAGTTTAGCACCTGGTTACCAGGGGGGCTGGGGGTGAGGAGAACATGCTTTGAAAGCATAGATTTTGTTAGCTTACTTTTTATTATGCAAAAGGACTAGAGGGTTATGAAATACAGTCCTCCTCATTGCATATGTAACCAGGGTATTACAGGGAAGGGAACTGTAACAACTGATTTAAAATTATAAATATGAAAACACCCTAAAAAACAAATTGTAGTGTGTATTAATGAGCATAATTTTGTGTAGAATCATTCAATGCTACTCAATCAACCTTTTTTTTTGATAGTTTGAAGAAAACTTAAAGATGAAAAAGTAGATGTCAATATGACAGGTGACCTTAGTCGGGATTCCAGTATTATCATTAATTGAACAATGAAAATGTCCAGAATGCATTCCTAAGAGTTATAAGGTCCCTACTCTCAAGGGGCTTACAATCTACTTTCCAGACAAAACATACACCAGTCCTCAAGGGCCTAAGTAACTCTCATAGAGACATATAAACAAGTGCAAATTAACATACTTCAGAGTTGAGAAAATACAGAGTCAAAAAGTAATCAAAAATGTCGAGGTTGATGACCTCCTCATAATCAACATGTCAAATTACAACAGTGTGGCAAAACCAGAAAAATCCCAGATCCTTCTGAAACTACAAAAGGAATTCAGGAACATAAAATGCTGTCTTCCCAAATTCATATGTAACCAGGGTATTGAAACTATTGAACAGTGCTTAGCCACAGAGGCAGTCTTTGACTCAAAGGACTGTTTTGTTTCGATTTTTCATCTACACAAATATTGAGTGATTGCAGAGATCATAAGAATATTATAAAATTTATGACATACGATCCTTAATACAAGGATATTTGGGTCTATTCTCTTTCATGTGCTTATCTCCTGGATGCAGAGAAAAGATAAGCCACCTGAATAGTTAGGTGACATTTATTAAGCCTTTATTCATACAGAACACCCCATTAGCTGCTGTTGAGAGGGAGACACAGAGGAAGACGTGATGTCTTTTCTAAAAAGGTCTCCAGTAAAGGAGAGGAGAGGAAGGTAAGCTAGACCAATGTTCTCTTCATTCATTCTTCCCTTCACCACACATTTACTGAATGCCCACTGTGAACTTAGCATATAACTGTACCAGAAGCTGCAGGAATAAAGATGAACATGGCATAAACCCTACCTTTATGTAGCCCAGAATAGAGGGAAAGACACAGACTATGTCAATAAATAATTAACATATAATGATAAATGAACCATCAGAGATGGCACATAGGAGGAGGGAGTAATCAAGTTTTCCAGAGGATGTTAGAAGAGGCTCTACAGAGGTAACTCCTGATGTAGGTCCTAAAAGATGAGAAGGACTGTAGTGAGCCAACTCTCAAGAAAGCTAGAATGAAAAGAGTGGAAACGCCAATTCTTGGTAAGGATGTGGATAAACAAGATCACTCATATATCTCGCTGGTGGGAATGTAAAATGGTATGGCTATTCTGGAAAATAGTTTGGCAGTTCCTATCAAAAGTAAAAAACAGACTTACTATATGACCTGGCAATTGTACTCATTGGCAATTTATTCCAGAGAAACTAAAACTTATTTTCATGCAGGAACTTGTACATGAATGTTCATAGCAGCTTTATTTGTAATAGCCAAGAACAGGAAACAATTCAGATGTACTTTAACAAGTATATGGTTAAACAAAATGGTTCATCCATACCATGGGATTGTTGCTCATCAATAAAAAGGAACAAACTATTGATACATGCAAAAAATCTGGATGGCTTCCAAGGGAATTATGCTAAGTGAATGAGGCCAATCTGAAAAGCATATATATTGCATGATTCCATTTATATTACATTTGTGAAATAGTAACTATAGAGAAGGAGAATGGATTAGTGATTGCCAGAGGTTAAGGATAGGTGTGACTATAAAGGGTCACATGAGGGAGCCTTGTCGTGGTGGTACAATTCTGTATCTTGATTGTGGTTGTGGCTATAAGAGACTACATGTGTGATAAAACTGCACAGAGCTGTACACATACACACACACACACACACACACACACAAAAGTGCATGTATAACTGATGAAATCTGACTGAGCCCTATGGATTGCACCAGTATTGATTTTTTGTTTTTGATGCTGTACTGTAATTGTGCAAGATGCCAACATTGGAGGAGGCGGAAAGAAGAAAGCATTGAACTTCTCTATACATTTCTTTACCGCTTCCCATAAATCTGTGATTATTCTGCAATAAAAGGCTTTTTAAAAAGTACAGCAGTTTACAGGCATGTGGAATGAAGGTAAGGGATGGAGGTAGGGATGACTGTAGTGGTTACTGGCGGGGTACAAGGTTCAGAGAGGGAGGCACATATGCACGGCTTGAAACAGGGAGTGGTGGGATGAAACTAGAGAAGCAAATGTGGTCCATGCCAGGCAAGTGAATGAGTTTGAACTTTTGCTCAAAGGCTTGAAATATTTCAAATGGTGTGTGTGTGTGTGTGTGTTTATGTGTGTATGTTTGGGTCATGAGTAGATTTCCTTTTTTTGGGGGGGGGGTAGAGTCTCACTTTGTTTCCCTCAATAGAGTGCTATGGTGTCACAGCTCACAGCAACCTCAAACTCTTGGGTTCAAGTGATCCTCTTGCCTCAGGCTCCCAAGTAGCTGCCATCACGCCTGGCTATTTTTAGAGATGGGGTCTTGCTCTGGCTTAGGCTGGTCTCTAACTCATGAGCTCAGGTCATCTGCCCACTCCGGCCTCCCAGAGTGCCAGGTTTATAGGTGTGAGCCACTGTGCCCAGCCTAGATTTTCATTTTAAAGGTACTAGGGTCCTAGTATAGTATAGCTAGCCTGAAGGTCAATCAGGGCTTTTGCAACCATCCAGGCCAGTGACAGCAAGGATGGGGAGGAAGAGATGAATTGGGGAGATATTTCCAAGGTACTACAAAGTATTGCCAGAGTGATACACAAGAAAAGCTTATACATGTAATATTTGTGAGTGGTAATTAGGAGAGAGGAAAGGATAAAGGAAGTCAGGTGTTTCTGGAACAGTTGTTTCAATTATAGCAAGGTAGAGAAAACCAGTCCTCAAGGGAATTCTGATAAAGAGGACTCTGGATAGGTAGAGAAAGGGTTAACTACAAGCTTTAGAAAAGGTATTTTTTACATAGTGCAACTTTCAAAGTTATTAAAATGAGGACAGACATCATACAAAGGGCTGGATGGTGGACACTCTTGAATTCAAGACTGGAAGCTTTCATTTGATTTCACAGTCAACTGGGAGCCACAGGAGAAGTATGAGGTAAGTACTGACGTTGTTAAAAAAGTATGCTTAAGAACTTAAATTTTTGCTTGCATGTGACTTGAAAGTAAGAGAGTCTGGAGGCAGAGGAATTGGCAAAAAGGGTATTGAACCATTCTATGCATGAGGGCAACAGGGAGCAAGGTAAAGTAAATTTAGAAAAAAATTAGGTAGCTAGGCGACAGAGTAGGGGTGGAGGGTTAAAGGAGAAAACACACACACATTCCTCCAGAATTCCCAGGAGAGGAAAAGAGAAACTAGCATATTCGTTTTCTTATTGCCATTTCCAAGTCCAGTATTCTTCCCTCTCATCGATTTTTCCTCTTTGGAAGTCATACTTCAAAAAGTTATACTTAGCATGGCATTTGTAGCTCAGTGGCTAGGGTGCCAGCCACATCCACCAGAGTTGGCGGGTTTGAATCCAGCCTGGGTCTGCCAAACAATGACAACTACAACCAAAAAGTAGCCAGGCATTGTGGTGGGCACCTGTAGTCCCAGCTACTTGGGAGGCTGAGGTAAGAGAATTGCTTAAGCCCAAGAGTTTGAGGTTGCTGTGAGCTGTGATGGCATGGCACTCTACCCAGGGCGACAGCTTGAGACTCTTGTTTTAAAAAAGAAAAAAGTTATACTCTACTGGTTATACTATTCAAATACTATCAAATTTCTTGTCTATAGATTTACAATGTATACTTTCATATCCCTTGAGGATTTAGTTCACAAATTTTGTCTTTCCCTTTCGTTGTCATAATTTTCTGCAGTTCAATATTTATTCTCTCACTCAAACCTTGATTCAAGCATCTACTGTGAATAATGCTGCTACAGACATTTGTGTGTAAGTTTTTACATGTTTCCAATTTTCCTGTGTTACAGCTAGGAGTAGAATTGCTAGGTCATATGGTAAGTCTGCTTAACCTTTCAGGAACGGCAAGACTATTTTCCATAGTGACTATACCATTTTACATCCCCACCAACAATATATGAAGGTCTCAATTTCACCATATCTTCACCAACACTTGTATTCTCTTTTCCATTTCGTTTTGAATTAATTATAGCTGTCCTAGTAGGTGGAGAGTGGTACCTCATTGTGGTTTTGGTTTGCATTTTCCTGATTAATTAAGTTGAATATCTTTCCATGCACTTATTAGAAATCTGTATAGCTTCTTTAGGGCAGCAGTATCTATTTCAGTCTTTGGTCCATTTTAAAATTGGTTTTTTTTTTTATTATTAAAGTATGCTTCTTTTGGGCCAGAAATGATGACTTATCCCTGTAATTCTAGCACTCTGGGAAGCTGAGATAGGAGGATCCCTTGAGCTCAGGAGTTGGAGACCAGCCTGAGGAAGAGCAAGACCCATCTCTATTAAAAATAGAAAAACTAGCTGGGCATTGTGGTGGGCACCTGTAGTCCCAGCTGCTTAGGAGACTAAGGCAAGAGAACTACCTAAGACTAGGAGTTTGAGGTTACTGTGAGCTATGATGATGCCATGGAATTCTACTGAGGGCTACAGAGTGAGACTCTGACTCAAAAAAAGAAAAATGAGTATGCTTCTTTTATTCAAAAAGTTCTATTTACGGCTTGGTGCCTGTAGCTCAGGGACTAGGGCACCAGCCACATACACTGGGGCTGGCAGGTTCAAACCCAGTCAGGGGCCTGACAAACAACAATGATAACTACAACAAAAAAATAGCTGGACATTGTGGTGGGTGCCTGTAGTCCCAGCTACTTGGGAGGCTGAGGCAAGAGAATCACTCAAGCACAAGAGTTTGAGGTTGCTGTGAGCTGTGATGCCATGGCACTCTACTGAGGGCTATAAAGTGAGACTCGGTCTCAAAAAAAAAAAACATTTAGAGGTTTTATCTATTTTGAGTTAATTTTTGTATATGGGGTGAGGTAAGATTCTAACTTTATTCTTTTGCATGTTGATATCCTGTTGTTCCAGCATCATCTGTTGAGAAGACTGTCCTTTCTCCCACTGAATGGTCTTAGCCCATTCATGTGAAATCACTTGACTATAAATGTGTTTTTTCCCCTAGACTCTGAACTCTGTTCCATTGATCAATATGTCTGTCCACATGCCGGCACCATACTGTCTTGATTACTGTAGCTTTGTAGTAAGTTTTGAAGTTGGGAAGTGTGAGTTTTCCAACTTTGTCCTTCTTTTTCAAATTTGGTTTGGCAAACATGGGTTGTATTTCCTTATAAAATTTAGCATCAACCTGTCAATGTGTGCAGAAGTCAGCTGTGATTTGCAGCTCTACTTTGACCATGCCAAATCTGTCATCTTACCTTTTCCATTCCCTATCTCTGTTAATGCTATCCATTTTTTCAGTCATTCATCTTTAAAACTATAAAGCCCTTTCTGATTCCTTCCTTTTCCTGTTCCTCTTCAATTACCAGTCTTTTGCCAATCTCTCTCCCATTCCCTCCTCTCCACTCCCTCTGTTATACTCTAATCTAGTCCTTATGACCTCCTTTGTGGATCACATCAATGCTTTTCTAAATAGTTTTCCTGCCTCATGTCTTTTCCCTTCCTAATACTTCACACATGCTGCTATCAGATTAATTTTTCCTTAGGGACAGTTTTTGGCTGGGGCTGGGTTTGAACCCGCCACCTCCGGTATATGGGGCCGGCGTCCTACTCCTTTGAACCACAGGCGCCACCCACTTAGGGACAGTTTTGATCAAGTCACTTCCTCACTCAAAAATTGTCAATGTCCCTCTGTTGTCTTTAGATAACATGTACAATTTTAGACTTAAATCCAAACAACTTCACAATCTGAATCTGGCCTACCTTTTCAATCTTATTTTCCAATAGCTTCTTAACCTATACTATTTTGTAGGTAAAGTGAACTCTCTCCATTGTTCACCTCACTCACATTGCATTTTCCTGCAAGTATGACTTTTATCCTGTACTTCCTTCAGCCTGAAAGTCACCTTTCTATAAAACATCTCTACATCATAACCATTCTTTAAAGTCTAGCTCAAATTTTATCTCCTTTATGAATGACAACGATACTAATAATGATAACAGCTAAAATTTATTGAGCACTTTATTCAAAATGGAGAACTGTTCTATGTACTTTATATGAATTATCTCATTCAACCCTCATAATAATTCATAAGTAGTATGCTTTGGATATGGTTTGTATGGCCCTGCCAAATCTTATGTTAAAATTTGATCCCCAAAAGTTAGAGGTGGGGACTAGCAGGAGGTGTATGGGTCGTGGGGGTGCATTCCTCATGAATGGCTTGGTGCCACTCT
Organism: Perodicticus potto; assembly: GCA_963574655.1. Taxonomy (NCBI): domain Eukaryota; kingdom Metazoa; phylum Chordata; class Mammalia; order Primates; family Lorisidae; genus Perodicticus; species Perodicticus potto. Next base: position 15,518 of record CAUYRH010033727.1, on the reverse strand, counting down.
CATGGGAGTGAATGAGTTTTTCCCTCTTAGTTCTGGTGAGATCTGGTTGTTAAAAACAATCTGGCACCTCTCTCCCCTCTCTCTTGTCTTCTCTCTCACCATGTGATATGCAAACACAAGCTCCCTTTTGACTTCCACCATGAGTGGAAGTAGTCCGAGTCCCTTGCCAGAAGCAGACGTTGGTACCGGAAGCAGGTTTCCTGTATGGTCTGCAGAACTATGACCCAAATAAACCCCATTTCTTCATCAATTATCCAGCCTCAGGTATTCCTTTATAGCAGCACAAATTAACTAAGACAATACGATAGGTATTATTTTAAATCCCATTTTGCAGATAGGGAAACTGCAACAAAGAGAGGTTAAGAAATCTGTACAAGACCACACAACTATTAAGTGGTAGAGTTGGTTTTCAAACTCAGGCAATCTGACATCAGTCTTCGCTCTAAACCACTACAATATACCTGCTTCCACACCTTACTGGGGTACTGTGCATCAGGTACTGAGCCAGCCACTTCCCTCACATTATTTCATCTAACAGAAATGGGAACAGCTTTACTGGGAAGAGTGTTAATCTTCCCAAGCCAGCTCTGATCTTAATATTCTCTCATTTAAAAACCTTCAGTGTCTCCCCAAATGCTTACAAAATATGGTATAAATTTTCATAGATAAGAATTCCAGATTCTTCATGATGTCATTCCCACCCACTTTTGCAATCTTTTTTGCAACTTCTCCCTCTTATGAATTTTTACAGCAGAGGCAAACTAAACCACTGCTATTCTTTGTAGAGTTTAGCCTCTCCCGACTTTGATCTAGTTGTACCCTCTGTGTAGAACATCTTTCCCTACAATCTCTGTATATTCAAACTTGACCCAGATTTTAGAAACACACATTCACATATTTCACACACTTTGTAAAGATATAGTAATTAGCTACCCTTTATAACCCAGATCAAATGTTACCTTCTCAATTAATCCTTTTAATGAAATGTTTTCTCCCTTTAAATGCACACAGCATTCTCTTATGGTTTTTACAACCTTCTATGTTTTATTTTATTCAAATGTGTGTAAATATGAAAATCAATCTCTATCTTTGTAACATTTTAAAATGTCCACTAACTTCCTTGAGGGTGGAATCAATACTTTACATACAGGAGGCATTCAATAAGTAGTCATTAAACGAATAAATGAATGAAATATCACTCCAGATTGCTTTTGGGAAAGTTTCCCTAACCACTATAACAGTACTGTTTGCTATACTGCAAATCATTAATTTTACATTTTGTAAAAGTATAAAATCTCTTATCCAGAAAGGAGGAGGACAGGCATCTCATTACACTACATTAGTAACTTTCCTATAAACACACAAGATATTCATTTGAAATGTAGTTTTCTTGACAAGAAATCTGATCCTTCAGTATTCAGTAGTCTGGTTTTCAGACAAGGCTATGTAAATGAGGAAGAGAAGCTGTAGCAGCTGTTCCTACAGGCCTGGATTTGGGGGCAGAGTTGGTGCTGAGGAAGATAAAAGCCAGGGGTGATGACATTAATAATGCTTTTAGATAAAAGAAAAGCCCAAGAGGCTCTGTGCCCGTAGCTCAGTGGTTAGGGTGCTGGACACATACCCTGGGGCTGGTGGGTTCGAACTTGGCTCGGGCCTGCTAAACAACAATGACAACTACAACAAAAAAATAGCTGGGCATTGTGGCGGGCTCCTGTAGTCCCAACTACTTGGGAGGCTGAGGCAAGAGAATTGCTTAAGCCAAGAGTTTGAGGTTGCTGTGAGCTGTGATGCCACAGCACTCTACCTAGGGCAACGTAGTGAGACTCTGTCTTAAAAATAGAGTAGAGTTAATCTGCTTTCTTTTATTCCACCAAGATAGAACATAGCTTCTACTGTGTGCCCTTGAGATCATTCACTGAGGCCATTTTACCTCTAAAAACAGAGCATGAATGTGTTTTGTTTGTTATTTAGATAATTAAAATCTGAAAAGATTTATCTCAGGGCAATGGGATGCCACAGTGATGATGTTACAGTCACCTTGGATCAATGCTAGTGGTAGATCTGATAACCCCATCTTGTTCTTCTAGCCCAGCCTCTGATGGGTACACGCTCCCATGCTCCTCACTTTCTAGTTTGTGTACAAGCCTAGACCAGTTTTGTCTTCTTCACAGTTTTCAACAAGCACTCTCAGCATCCTCTAGAGTCTAGAGACTCCTTCAATAGAGTTTAAAGAAATGAGAAATTTAAACCTTAAAAACCAAGAAGGGTAGGATGCAGAGGAAGAGAAGAAATATTTATGATTAATGCTGTGAGCCCCAAAGTCAGCCTGAGAAAAGTTATTGCCAGCAGCAAAACCCCTTTCTAAGATAAATTTTAAACCTTTTGCATTTGATAGGATTCAGAGGGGGATTATGCTAAGGACCCAAAGTATCACTAATCAGTCCCAAATGGAAACCATTCAACTTTTCATAGGCATGTTTTCTCTAAATTCCCACAATCCTATCTCAACTCAGGTACTGCTAACTCATTCTGCAACAACTTAACCTGCCAGGGAATACAGCATGTGGTAAATGCCTCAGTGACTTTTGAATGTCTATTACAAATGGTTCAGGGATGCAGGGAATTGTGGAGAGGAATGATGGTGGTGGAGGGTCTCTGCAGTGAGGATGATATGTCATTTTGTTGGGGGCCCCAAGTACCTCTTGGAAATATCTAAGACACTCAATTTCCTGTAAGTTTCTTTTTCTGCATTTAGCATCAGACAAGCTGTACTGATTCTGTGAACAACTACAATACATAAAACAAAAATCCCAAACTCACAAAATAAAAACTAACTTCAGATCCCTAAGCCAACCCACCAACTGACTAACCAACTAGAAAACAACCTTACATCCCTTTTGCTGTTTTAATTTTCACAAGGTAGTTTCTTGACATTTTAAAGGGGCATCTTTTATCTCATTGCTGAGTCCATTATATAGAAACATAGTTTCTAATTGGCATCTCTTTCTAACATTCCTTGTAGTAAGTAATTCTACTCAACAATTATATGTCACCTAGGCAACAGAAAGGGCTATGCACTATTTTTACCATATAATTACTCATCTCTCTGTGCTACCTCTTGAAAGCAAACCATTTTCATTCACACAAGGGAAAGTGAGTCATCCAGGACCTTACCAGTGGCCTGGAGTGAATCGTCAGAGCTAGAATTAGAACACTAATTCTAATTCGAATTCAATGCTCTCTAGCTCTCTTCATTTTGAAAGGCCAGAAGCCTCAGAAAGCAGGGTGTATATTATCTGGGCAGGGGGTAGGGTGGGCGGAAATGCAGGCTAGTTTAGAGAGTTAAGCTAAAAAAAAAGAAACAAAATGGAAAAAGACTTAAAGAATATGAATCCCAAGGCTAGCTGTGCTAATGGCCCTTTATTTGATCTGGGGTCAGTCATTGTGCTGTGCTCTGTAACCACCAGGACTACTCATCGTGCAGATTTCGTTCTGCTTTGTGTCACATCATTTGAGCATATATGTCCCCTTTTGCAACACCCATAGGGGAGAACACTAGAATTGGAGTCAGATTAACTTGGATCCAGCATTTGTGTGGCAACTTGGAGAAATCACTTCACTGAACCTCAGTTTCCTTCTCTATAAAACAACAATAATATTCTCTCCCTCACAGGGTTATTGCGAAGATTAAATAATATAACATTTGTGAAAGTCTTTCCCCAGCAACAGGCATATAATAAGCATGCCATAATGCAGAATGAATAAGTGAGTGGCCTTAAGTCAGGCACTTTGAGTGCTATGTTAATTCTTTCAGCCCACTAGGATACTGGTGAGTTCAGCATAGTGCACCAGAGCAGTGACTTCCTGAATAGTACTCTAATGGTCCCCAGAGGCAGAGAGAAATTTCATAGTGTCACTGCCCAGTTATACCTATTATGGGAATACAGTAATTCATTTTCCAGAGTTGTCAATCTATTACTTTTCACCAAACACAAAAGTCACTGTAAGAAGAGGCAGAAACACAAGTGCCTTTCTGTTATATAGAGGTTGGGAGAATATATTATTAAAATTGAAACCTACTTCTCTGATTTCTTAGGCAAAAAAATCACATTGGAAACAAAACAGCTATTTGGCCTTTGCAGACCCTGGATAGTGATGCCCTTGGGGGAAAGGGGAAAGCTGGAGTCATTCCAAACTGTAGTCACAACATTTGTATGCATATTTACTGCTTGCATGTAATGCTGTCTTAGTTTTTACTCTCTAAGCCCTGAAGAATTCACAGTTCACCTAGAGTACAGTTTAGTACGTAAGGGTAGAAAATATAGGCCTATCTTTGCTTCTCCATTCCTAATCATATTTTCTATCCTCCCTATATAATTGATACCTCTTCTTTTTCAACTCAATTGCTTGGCTTTTCAAACTTAGGTGGACAGTAATGATTTGTTAATAATAAATATGCCCCTAGCCCTTTCTTCACCCTTCTTTATTCCTCAGGGCCTCCCTAAGATTCAAAGCTGAAATCCTGCCATATAGTTAGCACCTGGCACAGCTCATCAAAATATAATATCCTTTCCCAGATGATTGGAAATCTCTGCAATGCCGTCACACAATGAGGTGTGCAAGAAAGAGTTTGGGGATTGATTTTCATCATTAACTTGATATTGCATGGTCTTTATCGTGCTTAAAAAGAAATGCCTTTTTATTACTTTTAAGTACCGCACACAGAACAACTCCAGCTCATCACATTTTAACAGTTATTTTCTGGGGCAGGATGCATTTTCAACATGTCTGCAGTAGAGTAGTGTCTGGTGGATCATTTAGGATCAGTGTCCTGTTGCTTGATGAATTCCAGATCACTTCAGTGAAATCCAGACGGGGAAACTGGATCTCCGGCAATGGCTGCCAGATCTTCTCCATATGAAATCTCTCTGGTCTGTATGCAGATTCAAAACTCCATATCCTGGAAGTCCCAGACCAATCAAGTGGTGCTCTACTTGTTAGTTACTGGACTAAACACAGGGAAGCGATTCATTCTGCCTTGAGGAAATAAGCATTTCTTACATACATCTATATTGGCACAAAAAGGGCTGGCAAAGCAAATTAACAGTGTAAACAGGATTGTACTGGGATATGTCTGGCCTACTTAGGAGAATAAACTTTGTGCACAACCACTTACATACAAATAATTGATATGCTAATTACAAATGATTCCTGAAGTCCCTTCCCTGAGGTGCTGTACTGCGCTGGTAGTCTAGTTTGAATTATTAGCATGTCCGATGCTTGAAAGTAATAAAAATGCATTACAAGTATCCCATGATTCTGACTGGTTTTCCTCTAATTGGGCTGAGTTAGTGAAGTTTGTCTATATTTAGATAGGATATTTTCCCACTCACCACTAACATATTTAAGACAGTCTCCCTCTTCTCTCCATGTCACCCATCCCTCGCTATCTTCCCTAGGATGCTTGTACATGGAGCTAGCATGCACAACTCCCTTTGCCTCTGGCTCACCAAGCAATGGCACTTGCGCTCTCTGTAGGCAAACATCCTGCCATTTGCTTCTTAACTTGTTAGCTGGTTATTTCACATAGTTTTCTTGAGGAGTTTTTTTCCTTTAGATTGTAAGCACCAATGGGCATGGCGCTTTCCTGATAGCACAATGGGTAACACTGCACACAGAGCAAGTCCAGCTAAACAGAGCATCAAGCTTTTTCATTAGGGGATGGATACCAGATTTAACCAAATCTCTGTACAGTCTATGTTAACAGAACATAATAGGGCAGCTCATCAGTCCTGGAAGCTGCCAGGTACATGCAATGTTAGGCATAGTCATTCGCAGCTACAACATGTTGAAGCAGAGCCTAAACAGCAGTTTTTCTAGGCTAGACTGAAGAGACAGAGCAGTGACTAAAGAAAATAGGAAGAGGAGGAGGAGGAGAAGGATTAGGGCGGTGGTAGGAGGTGCTTGGTGGAGAGCAGCTGAGAAGAGTAAATGGAATTTTGATGTAGAACATCCCATGAAGCACAGATAGTCAGGTTTGGGTTTATTTCAGGGCAGCTCTATATTAAAGGATGCAATTTTCAAGATTTCCATTTTGGAGCAAGGTCTTCCTGTGTCTGGAATTGCTGCCAAAGAACTGGGTCACTTTCTCCGGGGTGTGTGTGTGTGTCAGCACTAAGACATCAGCGAGATGCACATCAGAATAACAGAACAAACCCAAGAATTCCAGAAGATTGTCCTCCTTGACACAAATGAAAAAATATCAACTATGAAGACCTGTTTACTTGGTGTATGGGTGGGGAGCTGATAGGGTGGCAGGGCTACCTGGGGTAGTTCAGGAACTGGTCATGAAAGACAGTGGTTGAGACGGCTAGGAGAATATTATAAGAACTGTACCTCTAACCACCCGGATTTAAAGCCCTAAGGATAAGGTAAGGGAAAGTCCCCGTTTTCCGCTACAACCTTAAATAAGTCCTGAGGGCAGGCAAGGTAAACTCTTTGACTGAGGGTTCAGGACAACTCAGAAATGAAGCACAGTAATCCCTTCCTCCAAATTACCCTACATGTGGAGGCACTTAATGCCTTTTGATTTACTATGTTAAAAGACACATCAAATTAGGAGGAATAAATGAATGGCCCACTTTGGACTCATTTCTATCTATGGCTAACATGAATAGTGAATTTAATTAGTGTCTGAGTCATCCATTTTCTAGAAATAATAGGTAATTTTATATTTCCTATACCACAGAGAGGCAGGATAGAAGTTTATTAAATAGAACAAAAGTGTTTAACACAAATACCTTACTGAGGGCTGAGTTCAAAGTGCAAGGCTTACACAATGAATGCATCTTCTGTTAACTTTATCACTGGGCCAGAGTGAGCTAGTGAATTTCAAGCTAGTGACTAATTCTTTAGTCCCATGCCCACTATGTTATGACTTGGGAGTGGGAATGGTCACTACTTTTATGACCTGGCAGGGAATGTAAATTTGGCCAGAGGTCACCTGTAGCTGAGACAGGACAATTTCTATTAAGGCAATATTAGATAGGGGGCTTGAATGTGCTAGGATGGCTGGCAGGGTATTATTGGCCTTACACGAATTGGGATCCTAATGCTGATACAGATGGTGTGAGAATAACTGAGAGTGTATTCTTGCAGGCCTCCGGGAGGGAGTGCCTGCCTACACAGAAGAGTTTAAACAAGGTCCAAGAATTACAACAAAAAGCTAATGAAGGTCCCTCTGAGTTTTTGGAATGCATCTATCAGGCATATTGGAAACATACAGATGTGGATCCAGAGGCCCCTGAAATTGTGTGCAAAATTAATATGACTTTTATAGCATGGAGTGCTTCATATATAAGGAAGAAGCTGCAGCATGTGGAAGGGGCAAGTTGCATGAATCTCTCACAGCTTGTTTATATAGCCTTTAAAGTATGTAATACTAGAGAAGAAAAGAAACTTAAACCTATGTGTGTTCTGTTAACTGCACCAACTAAGGGTCTTTTGAGACAGTCAAAAGGAAAGGGCAGAAAAAGTAGCCCAAACTGAAGTACAATCAGTGTGCTTTTTGTAAAGAGAGAGGACATTGGAAAGAACACTGCCCCAAATTGCAAAGGGCTGCAGGTAATGAGAAATTCCCAGGAAAGCAAATGGTTTTCAAGTCTAAGGCTCAGATTATGAGGGATGGGGCCTGAGGCTTCCTACTTCACTAGTGGCTCTACTCCATATAGTCCCACAGAAGCCCCAGGTATGATTAACAATAGGGACTTGACTAGTGGACTTTTTAACTGATGTAGGAGTACAGCCACCACAAAGCCACATGGGCAGAAATGGTATGGGGCACCCTTACGTTGACCACTGTCCTTGGCACCTGGCATTAGCTGTGTATAGCACTCCATGAGCCTGGCCTGGGGCAGAGGTCAGGCAGTGGTGAGACAGCCATACTCATTGCTGCAGGCCCAGGATGCGGGCCCTGGGGAGTCACTACCAGAGCTAGTGCTGGTCCTGCTACCACCTCTGCCACTGCCTCTGTGACTTTGGCAACCCTGATGTTCTTGGTGGCCATGTTGGACCTGGGTGAGCAGCAGAAACATCAAGAGCATTCCACAAGCAGCAAAAGCTCACTTCCAAGGGTACTGCCAACCACTTGCAGGTCACTATAAATACCAGGACCTGGGGTAGGCTACAGAAGGCTGCCACTGCAGAACAGTTCATTTTGAAGTTTGGGCCTCAGTAGACTTGCACATCATTGCAGCATTTGCAAGAAGCAGCTATCAGAAAGTGAGTAAGACCCCAGGACATATAGGAAGAATTTAAATCCTCTATACCAGTGAGTATAGATTTGTGCTGGATGTACATGTCATTAATAATTTTATACAAGTGACTGAATGATACTCAGTCACACTTGAATGGCATATCCTGAGCCTAGGATGGCTTCACAATACTACTGGACTATGTCATCTCAGGGGTTTAAAAACTCTTCTATCCTGTTTAGTGAGAGCTTAGCAAAAGATTTGTGGAATCTGCAATTGGACCAAAGAATGAGACTTAGAATCTTAGTACAGATGCTGGAAACATCCCAGGGCCAGGGGCACTCTTGTCAAAGCAAGTGGACAATACTGTGAGAGGGTGGCCTCCTTGCTTGTGGGCAGTAGCAGCTACTTGTGATTAGCTGAAGAAAATAAGCCTTTACAGCATGATTGTTTACAGGTTCTATTCTAGCAGGATGGATCTGTCTGATCAGCTGATACCAGAGCTAGATCAGGATCTTTTCACTGATGGAGCAGCCTTAAAGAGCTTGATATGTAATAGTCATAGAACAATGGGTACTAGAAGCAATGGCACTACCTCCTGGGACTTCAGCCTAGAAAGCTGAGCTGCTTGCTTTAACCAGAGCTCTTCGGCTATCCAGAGAAAAAAGGTAAACATTTATAGGGACTCTAAATATGCTTTTATGATTGTACGTACTCGTGGTGCCATTTGGAAGGAAAGGGGGCTCCTGATTGGTAAATTGATTTCACTGAGATGCCTAAGCTGTATTAGTAGATACCTTTTCAGACGAGGTAAAGGCTTTCCCTACCCAAATGGACAGAGAATCTAAAGTTACCAGAATCTTTCTGGAGGAATTTATTCTGAGGCTCTCTTTCCTCCATACAGAGTGATGATGGACCCTCCTTTATATTGGAGGTAATTCAGCAAGTAAGCAAAATTGATGCAGAAAACCCATCTAAAGTGGGATAAGGTGTTTCTCTCACTCTCTTCTGGATAAGAGTAACCCCCAGAAGCAGGCTTATGATAAGCCCCTATGAAACAGTTTATGAGAAACCCTTCCTAGCACCCTGAGGTTAAATATGGTAATATAACCCATAAGTGAAGAAAACATAATAATGCAATATATCAAACAAATGGATTAGATACTAACCACTATACATGAGTTTGCCTCTTTCAGGTCATCCTCCCAGTTGGAGGCACCCTTCTACCTCTTTAAACCAGGAAACTGTGTGTTACTGAAAGCCTGGAAATAATAAGAACCCAAACAACAACTGGAAGAGAAGTGGAAGAGAAGCATATGAAGTGCTTCTAACAACTCACACCTCATTGAAACTGTCAGGAATAAAACCCTGGGTCCTTCATACCAGAGCAAAGAGATGTCCCATGGAAGAAGAGGACCCAAGCCCCCAGTGGATGGGCCAGCCTTTACGCAATCTAAAGTATCTGTTTATGAAGAAGGAAAAATGAAAATGTTGATATATTCATTAATCTTTCTTTGGTTATTTGTTCGGTCCATGGGGTACAGAGAAAACTACTTAGTGAGGATTTCCTGAGCTATCACCTCTTTTGTGGATCTGTCTCGCTGCTGGGTCTGACATCCTAAACCTTGTTTCATGCAGTATTCCTGTATATAATTTCTGAATTTGCAGAGGCTGGTCTCGGATCATCTATATGGTGTGACTAATAGCTCCATACTCACAGGTCCCATGGGTTTCGTTCTTACCCAGTCCAGTATCAGGCATTGTGTGCATGGCAACAGTAAGGACCCACAGTCCTACTGGTGTATTAGATACCAAGCAGGGTAAAATCTCTTATATAAGATATTCTCCTCCATTTCACCTTGTCAATCCTCATAGTTATAATTGTTGCTTGTGCACTTTTTCACTTGGTAATAAACCTTCCATCTAAAACATCACCCCAGATGGGCAGAGTAAAATGGCAGACCAAAAAGATCATTTGGCCAAACTCTCCTAATACAACTGAGGAACAGGAGAAAGCCAGACTGTGTCTGGTGTGGAGACCTTGCCTGGAGCTGTGGCTTGCGTGTGCAGTGACAGTGCATGAACCAGAATGGTAAAGTTCTGACACACCAGGTAAGTGTTCACCAGCCTGCAGGAGCAACCAGCTCTGCTGTAGAGGTTCAGGATGGGAGGAAGCCTTTTTGCAGCTTTTGGTTCTTGGGGGAAGCTGAGCATTGAGTGGAAAGCCTGAACTTTAGGGCACACCTGAACAGTGTACAGCAGCCAGATTCAAGGGCTGGTTGGAGTGGATTTGCCACTGGTTTGGTGGCAGTAGAGACAGCCATACTAGGAAGGTCTTGGCAGCCAGGAGGTGGCCATAGTGGAAAGGTTGGGAGAAGGTTGTGAGGGTGGGCCTCCTACAGGGACACAGCCTTCTTAGTTACACCTGCCTGGATTGGACCTCCACTTGTGACAGGCTCAGGGACTCCTGCACTCCATGGGAACTGTTGTCTGGGGCCACAGTGAGGCCTGCCTCTGAAGGATTCTGGTGAGCTTTGAGATCACAACCCAGTGGGGCCTGAATGCTGAGGAAATAATCAGGTGATTGCCAGGGACAAGTAAGTTGAGAAACAGGTCTATGACTGGGAACTAGAGTGAGGTTACCAGCTGTGTTGTCCATCTTCTAAAACTACACCACCACCTGGTGTCCCAGCAATATATTGCAACACAAATATATTCCTACTAAAGTCAGACCCTTCCGCCATATATATATATGTGTGTGTGTATGCTTTTATATAGATGTATATATAAAATTATTTTTTATTTATATTTTTTCTTTCTTTTTTTCACTATTTTCTTGTTGTTGTATTTTTTTCTTTTTCTTTTTTTTTGTTCCTTTGTTTATTTGTTGCTGTGGTTGCTTATTTTTGGTTATTACAACTTTCTGCTATTTTGTATTGATATGTTTTGTTTCTTGTTAATTTGTTTGGTTGGTTCTTTTCTTTCTTTCTCTTTTTTTTTTTTGATACAACAGTGTTTTTAATTTCCTTTTTTTATCCTTATTTTATTATATTTCTGTTTTCTTTCTTTTTTACCCCTTTTTTTGCTGAGAGCTTGGGTGACGCAGTTGTGGTCTGGTAGTAGGCCACAGCAGTAGTCTGGCTCAAGGGGGCTAAGAGACCTTTCTACGTTTGGCCCTAGGAAGAATGTATTGGCAAGATTGTGCGGCAGAATTTTCTGTCATTGTTTTTGTTTTTTCTCTTTTTCTTCTCTTATTTTAGGCAGAGGAAGAATATGGCTCTGCTCAGGCTGGTAAGGAGCACCTGATTTCGAAGAACCCACCTAGCCCAGCCCCTAAAAATCCTGGAATTACAGGTGTGGCCTTAGCACTGTGCTGATCAATACCATTTCTTCCATCACTCTCATCCTCTCTTTCTGTCCTCCTTATCTCCTGTTCTTCAAGTTTTTTTTCCCTGTTAATCTCCCTTTAATTTTTTCTTTTTCTTTTCTTTAACTCTTTCCTTCTTTTACTCTTGTTTCTTCCTCCTTGCTCTTTACCTTTCTCATCCCTTTGGCCTCACACCAAGGGGCCTCTTCATCACCTAAACTCTGAGACAAGGTTTGCAGCAAAGGAGGCCATGAGGAGAAAGGAACACAAGGAGGTGAACATGAAGAAAACACACATGAGGAAGAACCAACAGAAAATTTCAGGCACCATGGAAAACCAAAATCAAGGGACCACGAGGCAGCTTTTATAGAAGACTCCTCCTGTAAAGAATTAATGGATTTGACATAAAGAGAATTTAAAATATGAATTATTAAGATGATAAAGGGAATGGATGAGAAAATGGGAAGACAGAACCAAAAGTTGGATGAGAGACATGTAGAATATAGAAAGGATATGGCGGAGCTCAAAGAAATGAAGGAGACAATCAGGGAATGTAAAGATGCAGCAGAAAGTACCAAAAACAGATTAGACCATGGAGAAAAAAGAAAATTAGAGCTAGAAGATAAAGTGTTCAATTTAACCCAGGTAGTTACAGAGGCAGAAAAAGGAGAGAACCCAGATCAGGTGCTTAGATAACTACAAGATTCCATGAAGCATTCAAATATATGAATAATAGGAATACCTGAAGGGGAAGAAGATTTTCCCAAAAGTATGGAAGCCCTACTGTAGACTATAATCAATGAAAACTTCCCAAGTTTTACTAAAGATCCCAATGCACTCCTTTCAGATGGATATCAAACGCCAGGTCATTTCAATTCTAACAGAGCTTCTCTAAGACACACTGTAATGAACCTGTACAAAGTTAAAGGAGAAAATTTTGCAAGCACCTAGGGGTAAGTGCCAATGACCTATAGGGACAGAGACATTATGATGATAGCAGACTTTTCAACTGAAACTGTCCAAGCCAGAAGAGCACCTGATTTCGAAGAACCCACCTAGCCCAGCCCCTAAAAATCCTGGAATTACAGGTGTGGCCTTAGCACTGTGCTGATCCACCTTAAACATCCTTAAACAAAATAATTTTCAGCCTAGAATTCTGTATCCTGATAAACCAAGCTTTAACATTAATAGAGAAATCAAATCTTTTGTGCATATACTAGCACTGAGGAAATTTGTTACAACAAGACCAGATTTACAGGAAATACTTAGACCTATTCTCAACACTGAACACCACAATGGACCATCTCCAAAGTAAACACCTAGCAGCCAAAGGCCAAAACTTAGCTTCCACAATGGCACAAAGGATAAAACTACACAACAGAATTTCTCATAACAAGATGAATGAAATTCTACCACACTTACTGATACTTTCAATAGATATCAATGGATTGAATTCCCCACCGAAGAGTCACAGGCTGGCCAATTGGATAAAAAAGTACAAGCCATCCATATGCTGTCTCTAGGAGATATCTATCCCTGAAGGACAAATCAAGACTCAGGGTTAACGGACAGAAAACAGTATTTCAAGCAAACGAAAATCAGAATAAAGGAAGGGTTGCAATCTTATTCTAAGATACAAGCATATTCAAAGCAACTAACGTTAAGAAAGACAAAGATGGACACTTTATACTGGTCAAAGGAACAATACAACAAGAAGACATCTCAGTTTTAAACATTTATGCATCCAAGTTAAATGCTCCCAGATTTATGAAACAGACCTTGAGAGGTCTGAGCAATACGATACCCTATAACACCTTAATAGTTAGGGACTTCAACACCCCTCTGATAGGACTAGAAAGATCCTCTAAACAGAAACTAAACAAGGACACATAGGACTTAAACGTGACACTGGAACAAATGAAATTAATAGACATATAGAGAACACACCATTTTTCTCATCCTTTTTTCTCATCAGTTCATGGCACATACTCCAAAATAGATCATATCCTAGGATACAAATCAAACCTCAGCAAAATTAAACGTATAGAAATTATTCCATGTCTTTTCTCAGACCACAAGGCTATAATGGTGAAACTCAACTTCAACAATAATGTTCAATGAGCACAAAGTCTTGCAAACTAAACAACATTATGTTGAATTACAGTTGGGTTCAGGAAGAGATAAAAGAGGAATTTGCTAACTTCCTCAAACATAACAACAATGAAGACACAAGTTACCAAAACCTCTGGGATACAACAAAAGGAGTTCTGAGAGGAAAATTTATTGCACTAGATGCCTACATTCGAAAACCAGAAAGAGAGTGCATAAACACACTCACAAACCATCTTATGGGATTTGAAAAAGAAGAAAAATCTAACCCTAAACCCAGTAGAAGAAAAGAAATAACCAAAATTAAATCAGAGTTTAATGAAATGGAAAAAAAAGGAATCATTTAGAAAATTAACAAAACAAAAAGTTGGTTTTTTTAAAAAAATAAATTTAATAGATAAACCTTTGGGCAGACTAACTAGAAACAGAAAAGTACAATCCTAGTAACCTCAACCAGATACAATAAAGGGGAAATAACAACAGATACCCCAAATATGTAAGAGATTATCTCTGAATACTACAAAAATCTCTACACTCAGAAATTTGACAATGTGGAGGAAATGGATCAATGCTTGGAATCACACCCTCTCCCTAGACTTAATCAAGAAGAAACAGATCTCCTGAAGAGACCAATTTCAAGCACTGAGATCAAAGAAACAATAAAAAAAATCTCCCAACAAAAAATGCTGTGGTCCAGGTGGCTTCACACCAGCGTCCTATCAAACCTTCAAAGAAGAGCTTATATCCATACTGCAGAAACTATTCCAAAAAATTGAGAAGGAAGGAAGAGTCTTCTCAAATACATTCTATGAAGCAAACATCACCCTGATACCAAAACCAGGAAAAGACCCAACTAAAAAGGAAAACTTCAGACCAATTTCACTAATGAGCATAGATGCAAAAATACTCAATAAAATCCTGGGCAACAGATTACAGCTTCTTATTAACAAAGTCATACATCATGACCAAGTAGGTTTCATCCCAGGGATACAAGGCTAGTTTAACATATGCAAGTTCATAAACATAATTCACCATATCAACAGAAGCAAAAACAAAGACCATATGATCTTCTCAATAGATGCAGAAAAAGCATTTGATAAAATTCAGCAACCTTTTCTAATTAGAACACTGAAGAGTATAGGTATAGATAGCACATTTCTTAAACTGATCGAAGCCATCTATGACAAACCCACAGCTAATATTTTACTGAATGGAGTAAAACTGAAAGCTTTTCCACTTGGAACTGAAATAAGACAAGGTTGTCCTCTATTATTCAACATAGTGCTGGAATTTCTAGCCAATATAATCAGAGAAGAGAAGGTAATAAAGGGCATACAAATGGGGGCAGAAGAAGTTAAATTCTCCCTCTTTGATGATGATATAATCTTATACTTAGAGACTCACCCATAAGACTCCTGAAAGTGATCAAAAAAATACAGTAATTTCTCAGGATATAAAATCAATGTCTACAAACCAGTAGCTTTTGTATATGCCAATAACAGCCAAGATGAAATGCTAATCAAAGACACAATCCCCTTCACAGTAACTTCAAAGAAAATGAAATACCTAGGAATATACTTCACAAAAGAGGCGAATGACCTCTATAAAGAAAATTGCAGAACCCTAAGAAAAGAAATAGCAGAAGATACGAACAAATGGAAGAACATACCATGCTCATCGCTGGGAATAATCAACATTGTTCAAATGTCTATACTTCCCAAAGCAATCTACAGATTTAATGCCATATGTATTAAAATACCAACATTGTACTTTCAAGACTTGGAAAAAAT
>CAUYRH010033726.1:0-20488 GCA_963574655.1 Perodicticus potto | reverse complement strand
GGTAATTGGTGGCACCACACCTCTGGTGCATCTTAGAAGGATACAGGTGAACCTTACTAAATGCAGAATACAAATGTCTTCATATAATAATTGAGAAAATGCCAGGAAGGCTATGTTAATCAGTTTGATGAAAATAGTTCATATTGTATATGAAACCAGCACATTGTATCCCTTGATTGCACTATTGTACGCAGCTATTATTTAATAATAAAGACAAAAAAATAAATAAATAAATAAAACAAGCAGAAGGACAATTTGGCCCACAGACCATAGTTTGCTTAACTTCTACTTGGATCACTAATGCTCAGAACATTTTATGAACTCATAAAATGTTAATAAATATTTGTGGAATGAATGAATGGAAGTAAAAAAAAAAAGAAAATATAATGTATTTTAGTCTGATGAATTTTGTTTTTAGATAAATATCCTTGACAAAAGGTCCTCCTTTATGAACCTAGATAATAATTTTGAAGAATTGCCTATTGATTTTTATGTTTGGATGTGTTTTAGGGTAAATGAACCCTCAAATATATTTGGGTAAAGAAAATTCTGAGTTGCCATCTGAAACTCGACAGAAGTAGGATAATTAATTTAATGTAAGGCCAAAGGAGAAAAGGCAACCCTAAAATGTCTATAGTTTTGAAATAATTTCAGACAGCCAGATATCCGTGTGCTCCTATGAAGTGTTGGGTTGCAAGGTTAGCGATGAGAGAACTTACATCTACTGAAGGGAGCATCCCATAGCTGAGAAGCTACATGGATCACACAGCGGAGCACCTGATGGAGATAATAGACATTTTTGTTGGAAACAGTCATTCAGGGACCAAAGCCCAGTGAAAACTAGATAAATCTCAGCAGAGGTCTACATTGAATAGAGGATGGAACATATGTCTTGCTTCCAAAACTAAGATTCTTGATAAACCATGCAGAATCTAGTTCTGAATATAAGGAAAAGAAGGGAAATGGGAGAACATCCTGGCTTCACTAAATTTTAAAGTTCACATTCCTAAGAAAACACTGAAGCACTTGATAGACCTAGAAATGTTTTCTGACGTCAAGTAGAAGGGAGATTCAATAGAGAAGCTGAGTTCCTGAAAGCTGAGAAGGTGAAGACAGCTTTTCCTTCCTTTTTATTTTTGCACATCTGAGTAAATATATGTCTTGAAAAATGTTACAGTTTCTATATACTGAATTAAATTGGCCTCCCTTCAATTTCTCTTTATTGTACTTTCTGGAATCATTGAACTATCTTTTTCTCCACATGACAGCTCTATAGAAGTTCCCAAGCTTTCTCTGAGTCGCTCCTCTTTCAAGATGAACATGGTCACAATAATCCTTAGCTCCTAATCCTATTTCTCAATCTGCAAAGCTTTCAGCCTTTTGGTTTCTCTTCTCCCTACATACTGGTTTTAGCCAATTCTTACAGAAGAGTGAATTGTGAACATTTCCTTTATTAGTCTTAATAAAGACTTCGTCCCCACCTGCAAGATTTTTTGATTCAGTTGGTATAGGGTACAGCCCAAATCTGAGTATTTTTAAAGCTTCAGATGTGATAGTAGTATAACTTTTTTTAGTGATTAAATTCCATTATTTGTGACAACATGTTTGTGGCTGGAGCACATTATGCTAAGTGAAATAAGTCAAGCACAGAAAGACAAATACTACTTCATGAGTACATGAACTCATTATATGTGCAATCTAAAATGTGATCTCCCAGAAAGACTAGAAAGGTGATTACCTGAGGCTGGCTGGGGGAGAGAGAGGGATGGGAAAGGTGAAGATGTTACTAAGAGAGTAAATAGTTTCAGTTAGATTGAAGAGATAGTTTTAGTGATTTACTGCACTGTTGGTAGCCATAGTTAAAAACAAGATACTGTATATTTCAAAGAGGTGAGTAGGATAGACCAGTGTGACCTTTGCCTGGATGTCACGTTTTTATCTGGGCTTCTCAATGTAACATTTTTCTCGTGGCAGCCACCTAGCCAGTTGTATTCCAGTCACCAGACTATATCCTCCAATCTTTTCTGCTGATGAAGTTATAGCTTCACTTAAACCAATATGTATTAAGAGCACTGTTAGTATACACGGTGTCTAGCAGGCCGTGTCACTGTTACTGCCCACCACAAAGATGATGTGGGTATAAACCACACCATGAAGGAATTTATGGTCTGTTTATCAGTTAAGCCGTAACTGATAAACAGATAACTTTAGCTCAATGAGGCAAGTGCTGTGAAGTATAAATCTATGCCAGGGATGCTAGGGAAGCATTTGCCACACCTGGGCAAGGAGACAATGTAGAGATATTGATTGATCCCTACATTGGGAGGGAGGAGACTTAGGTATGTATCTGAAGCTGGAAAATTCTGGGTGGCAGCCTGAAAAGAATTAACCAGTTGCAAATCATTCCTGGAATAACTGATCATCAAAGTACCATAACTTACAAGCAAGAAATAAACCTTTATTTCAGGGTAATTCAATTTAAGTGTAACAATCTAAGATTTCTGGTCTATTTTGCTAAGAATGATCATTTATGGCTGTTAGGTCAGTATTTCATAAACTGTAACAACAAATATGCTAATCATCTGGGATCTTGGTGAAATCCAGATTCTAATTCCGCGGGTCTGAATAAAGTCTGAATTTATGACCATCCCCAGCATGGTACTAATATTGCTGGTTCCCAACTACATGTTAAGTAGCAAAATACTAAAGAAACACCATGAAAAAGAGGAAGACTCTCTGTTGTGAATGTGGGTAGCAAAAAGGTAACTAATTTTCAGAAGGTAAACCAACAGAGCACAGAGTTGGTAGTTCCCCGCATCAATCCCTCTCCTACCCCATCAGCACAGAACAAAGGAAAGTTGCACTAGTTGATCCTAATTTGCTACTAAATCATCCCCAACACAAATTATTAGAGAAATTCAGTGCATAAAAGCATACTTAGCAGTTTGGTAAGGGAGCCCACCTGGGCCTCCGTGCCAGACATCCTTCGTCTTCTTCGTCTGACATCCTTTCTGGGGTTGCAGCTCAGCAGTAGGCCCACATTTCTCCCATTTTATACGTTAGACCTTTTCTTCGAGAGAAGCTACAAATAGGAAGTGTAGATACGGATCTGGGGTGTGCTTTAAAAAGACCGCCTGCCGGTCGGACTCATTCAGCTCCTATTCTGTCTGGCTAATTTATCCTACATGTGGATTCACTCGCATGTCAAAGAATATTGGGACAGATGAAAACAAAGCCTTCCATCCAATTTCACTGCAGATTTCAAGTCTCAGCGTAAGATGGCTTGGGCAAAATGCTCCCAGAAGTCCACATGGCTTCTCATTGAGAAACCTCCTCAATTTCAGATATAGCAAATGTTTAATGACATGTCACTTGTTTGAAATTCAGTGAGACTGCTTCTAGCATTTCACACACTCCTGGTTCTCTGTAACTTTTGTTATGCACACTAATATTATCCCTATTATCCTGTTTGTCAGCCAGACTTTTCCTGTGCCATCTAGTGGATGGAATTTGAGTAAAATTTCACTGTGTGACCTATGGTTTAAGTACAGTGAGATTGGTTTCATTAGTGGTCTGTTGGTTGGAACAGTCCCCAGAGCACGGATGGAATGTCTTAGAAGGATGAAAGTCTGGTGCACATCCAAGATCTGCTGCAACAGAATCTCTTGCCAATATATTTTAAATCCCACGACTGATGCCAATGCATACTCATGTTTGAGAACCTGTGGATTAGACATAATAAGATTTTCTAAGAACATGGGTTGTTGGATATTAAAATAGAGGGCAGAATGTTTTCTTTTCTCGAGAGCTGTAAGATCAAAGCAGAAATTGGAAGAAAATTTATATGTAGTCTAGGACTGAGAGCTTTAGGTCAGGATTTTGGATTGGCAGTCTATAGATATTTTACTCAAAAAGAACACCATCAAACGAAAGTGAGGAAATCTTGTAGCACGTTAATATAGGGAGCTATCCAATCCTCTAGCTGCAGGAAACAGAAAATGGTCATGATAACCAAATACATGACATTCCTGAGTGACCAGACCAAAGTGCCTTTACAGTGGCCTTCTACGGTTTTTGTGTTGTTTAAATGAACAATATCAATGAAAACTTCCTTCAAAGAGCAAAGCATTAAATGTTATTTCCCTTTCACATATTTAAAGGCAAAAAAAATACAAGAAAAATTCAAATTAGGTCAAATTAGGTCCAAAAGTCTCAACTGTATGAACCTGAGCAAACAGGCGTAAAATACAGAGTGCGGCATTTCATACTTAAGACCAAAGCGAGAACAGAAGCTAAGAAGCCCTGAATTTAATCTTTTTTTCTTCTCCTACTCCTCCTTCTTCTTTCCTTTTTGCCTCATCTCTGGTACCTTGTGGTGCAGAAATGGCTGATCAAAATTAAATTGCAACATTTTGACAGAAAAATCCTTATTGATACTAACCAAAAAATTATAAAGATATGAACGGGAATGAATACGCCCCAGTGGAAGTCCAGTGGAACTCTGAGCTCACATTGCATCTCCCAGCTGGGGTTGGTTGCACATAACAGGTGCTCTAGAAAAGGGTGAAAGGTGGGTGGGGGAGTCGGGTCAAATAGGGTGCAATCTGAAGTGAACCCATTAAAGGTGTCCTTCTCCCTGGTGCTTTCTTTTCCACTCTTCTTCCCTTTTGTTCACCACCAATTTTGGAACATTTTGCACTGTTTTAACCCTAAATATTACTTAGAATTCCTGGCCTTCCTTGAATTATTACTGCGATTTTCAGATACTCTAGAAATAATGTTTGGGAACACGTATTTATAGGTGTTTTCAGGATTTTTTTCAAGTTATTTTTAATCTGTTTGACTTCTTGGATTTCATTGGCTGATTTTCTAATAATTAGCCATCATTGTATATCTGGAATCAATTTTCCTTGGTTGTCATGTATAATTCTTTCCCTCACCATTAAGTTAGCAGGGCACCGTTATCAGATATTCAACAGTTTTAAGAACGTAGGCAGGTTCTTAGAGGTAAAAACCATAAATATGTGAGGGCTTCTGCTAAAATTGAGGCTTCCAAGAGTTTCTCACTCTTCGGTTAGTCCACACTCAGCCTTCAGCAACTTCCTGAAATTACCATCTAATTGTGCGCAGTAGTTTATGCCTGCAGCAGCTTCTGTTCCAGATGAGCAGATCCATCTATCATTTTTTCATTTGCCTGTCTCTCTCCAGTTTACACTGAAAATTCAGGTCTCTGACAGCAGCATATCGAGGCTCAGTTCATTCAGCCTTTTTTCTCTATATAAGAACAAGAGCAATGACTTTCAAACTCTTTACATGTTGGAGCTAAAACTAGCAATAGCACCTTTTTGAAAAAACTTATCTGTCAGTTTTAGGGATTCTCATATAACATTTAAAATTTTCTTAACTTCTAGTTTTTATTTTCCTAGATACTTTTACTTAGATGTTAAGCCTCTTCAGTTGATCTTCAGTTTTCATGTATTTTTTTCTTTTTATGCTTCTTTTCTCTGTAGTGGGTTAAATTGTGCTGTCTTACAAGGTATATGTATCTATTAGCCTCCAAAAACTATAGGTATGATGATGTCTTTAACGAAGACTCTTCATAGATGTTATTAAATTCAGGATTTCATGGGTGGTGCCTGTGGCTCAAAGGAGTAGGATCCTAGCCCCATTTACTGGAGGTCGCTGGTTCAAACCCAGCCCCTGCCAAAAACTGAAAAAAAAAAAAAAGAAGAAAAGAAAAGGAAGAAAAAGGAAATTCAGGATTTCAAATAATATTACCTTGGAGTTTCAGGGTGGGTCTACATTTAAGGGTGATTATGCTAAGAGACACCAAAGGAGAAGCATACACACTCAGTAAAGAGGAGAAGGCCATGTGGAGATGGAGCAGACACTGGAATGATGAAATCGAGAGCAGGGGGAGGTCTGGAACCACAGACAGCTAGAAGGGCCAAAACTGGATTTGCCTTTGAGCTTCATGGGGAGTGGGACCCTCCCAACACCTTGACTTCTGACTTCTGACCTCAAAAATCATTAGAGAAAAATATTTGTTATGGAAATTTTCTGTGGCAGCCCTTATACACTGCCTATCCTATTGTTTCATTCTTTTTTCTATTGTTTCGTTCTTAGTGATATTTCTCCAATTTATTTTTTGATTTTTCCATTGACTATTAATGTTCTATCATATCTTTTACATTTATAATATTATTATCCCTTGTTTTTCCTTTGTATATAACATCTGGTATCTTTTTCATGTATTAGTTATTTGATTGTAAAACTTTAATAGTTTTAGTTTTATTTGTACCATAGTAATTGTACATATTTATGGAGTACAGGTGGATTTTTGAAACATGTATATATTGTATAATGATCAAATCAGGGTAGCATGTTCCTTACCTCACACACTTGTCATTTCTTTGCAGTAAGAACATTGAAAATTCTCTCTGCTAACAATTTTGTAATACATCATTATAGTTATAATTATCTTATTTTGAGCTTATCTTCTATTTTTTTCAATGACATATTTTATTTCTCCAATATATTTTTTTAATTGATTATTTTCTGTCTTTTTTTATTTAAGCTTTATTCAGCTATCTGGTGTGACTTGGTACATATTCATAGGTAGGTTACCTAAAAGCTGATTGGAAGCTCCATGTTTGTTTGTTTATTTGTGTCAGATTAATATGAGGGTACAGATGATCAGGTTACATTGTTGGCATGTCTAAGGTAAAGTTCAAGTTGTAGTGGAGTCCTTCATCCAGGGGTGTGCTGATGATTTTGTGCACATTAGGTGAGAGCATGCCCATCTTCCTCCCTAAGTGCCCATCAACCCATAAATAGATTAATAATAAACGGTGGTATATGTATACCATGGGATACTATTCAGCCATAAAAAGGTGGAAATTTTGCACTTTTTGTATTTACCTGGAGGTGAAGCACATACTTCTTAGTCAAGTTCCATGTTCCATGTCTGCTGATATTAGGCCTGATTGAGTAGCCACTTCCTTGGAGAATTTTGAGTGTCATGGTATACAGTATTTTGGGGAGAATTTTGTAATCTTCTGCCTAGAAGTATAGACTTCAAAGACAATGTTCTGTGAGCTGGACACCAATAGGGGAACAGAGTTCACACTGCTCTGTATATGGACTATAACTTAATCCCTGAACATCAGTGAACTACACCATCTGGTCCCCCAGGGCCTGGCTTCTGTGTGTTTCCAAGGATCTTCTGGTTATTATTCTCTAGAGTTCTCACTGGCCTGGAAAGTGGAAATGTGTTTGCTTAACTGAAGGGAAGGATTATATCTCTGCGATTTAATAGCTTCTTTTATAATCTTTCAGAAATTCCTTTTAGCATACTCCTAACATGTGCCTTAAGGGTTTCCAAATGCTACTGTATCCAGGACCTTTTCTTGACACTAAACACAATTAGAAATCACCGTGTTGGCATAATTCCACTGCAGGCTTGTGTATTGCGGGTTTCTCCTTTCTGTTAAATCACATTGCTGCCATCCATCTGCTTCCTGTCTACCCAAGCTCCTTAAATTGCTTGAGTTTTACTGTTGCTCTCCTATTCTATTAGAAGTGAGGGTTATATAGTCTTTATTAAAATATATTTGTCTCTTACTATTGTTCTGTTAGCATAGTGGTATACAAAAATGTGTGTGTTTTAGACCTGCTATATAGGGCATACCTGTGCCATCTAATTGTGGTAGACAAGATAATGTACCTTCTGCACCTCCAACATAAATGTCCATGCCCTAATTCTTAGAACTTGTCAGTAGGTTACCTTGTGTGGAATACAAGGAATTTTCACATGTGACTGAGTTAGGATCTTGAGAAAGGGAGATAAACTTGAATTTTCCAGGTGTCAGAGTCAGGGAAGAAGGTATGTGATGGTGGAAGCAGAGTGTGTGTATGTGTGCGTGTGTGTGTGTGTGTGTTTGTGAGAGAGAGAGAGAGAGAGAGAGATTTGAAGAAGCTTGATGCTATTATGCTATTGCTGGATTTGACATTGGAAGAAAGAACCACAGACTAGAAATTCAGGTAGCTTCTACAAGTTGTATGAGGAAAGGCAACAGGGCCTCCCTGAGCCTACCAAGAGAATGCAAGGGCTGCACTTCTGCAAATATCTTAATTTTACCCCAAAAGATCCATATTAAACTTCTGACCTCCAAAACTGAAAGATAATACATTTCAGGTTTTTTAAGCTACACAGTTGGTCAAAATTTATTATAGCTGAAATTAAAAACAAATCGGTAATATCAACTTTTAAAAAATTTATCATAGAAGAGAATGCACAGCAACACCAATATGCATGTTCACCTGTAAATACACGCAGACACGTACAGTTCTCCAGACTGTACAATTAAAAGTGCAAGGACCCAACTAGGCTTTCAGGTTACAATTTTGATGGCAGTTTTTTCACTAGATTTAAAAACTAATACTTGTTCCTTACTGGCTCTTTAAAAATTACAAGGAAGTAATCAAATAAATAAAATTAAGTTAAAATTCAAGTCAATTAAACAAATAATAAATTAAAATCCTGCCAAACCCTGCGTAAACTCAGGGCTCAAAACATTGTTACTTTGGTTTTGTGTAAGTTTTACTTTCCCATTGTGCGTGTGTGAATGTAGGTGAATGGCCAGATTCATGAATTCTTTCATTTTCATGTGTTATTTTTATTTTTGTGTTTTTACGTATTCAATAAGTAGAACTTGACCAATGAGGTTGAAGTCCTCTTTTTCCTTCTTTCCAGACCCATCTTCTACCTTTCCAGGGCCAACTGCCAGCACAGAGGTTGTGCATCCGCTCAGGCCATGTGTTTGGATTTCACTATGTGAACTCTTTCTTGACACATCTTTCTCACTCAGACTAATCTCATCCATCGGTATTTCCTGTTGGATCTTCCTACACTAGACCCAGATTTTGAATACTTCTTACCAGCTCCATCAACCTTCTACATCCAATTATGTCTTCACTTTGCAACAGAAGACTCTTGAACTTGGAGATTAATATGTCTCCAAACTCCAAAAGAAGGGGGCTTTAATAGACCAGCATTGCACTGACCCACACATGCTGGTTCCCCATCAGGCACTGAATAGGATCAGTGCTTTCTACTTCATGCCCTTCAATTTTTACTATATCTGCCTGGGGAAAAGGAATTCTCACAACCTTAAGACAAATATTGCATTTTTATGGCTTTGAGAGCCATTGTTTTCCAAATAAGCAGTTCACTCTGGAATTGAGGATGAGGCAGGATAATTTGTGGCATTCTTTTCACATATGTCACATGACACTTTTCATTAAAAAGGGGTTGTCATAGTTGGCATGCATTTTTTATGCCATCTAACCCCACCTACAGAGGTGAGCCCACTTGCTTTCCCTGGCAGTATTTGCTCTGGGGCATTTCAAACCACTCCATCTATATGCATATATCCCAGCCATAAATCGCACTTGTGATAAACTAAGTCCTGTGTTCTTTGTTTCATATGTCAGTTTCTTGCAGAATGAAGCTTAGAAACTTCCTAGAGATGTGTGATAAATAAAGTTGACAAAAGCCCCTTTGTTTTCCCTGTTGTGTGTGGTATGTGTATGGGTGTTGGTGTGTGGTGTGTGTTTCCCAGAAAAACCTGGAATGGAACAGTGCCACTGAATGCCTTCAATCTTAATGACACTTTTTTCCCTGCCATTGGTTAGAATGAGGTTTTTACTCTTACGATTATTATTTCAGAGTGTAGGCAATCTTACTTTAGAAGGAAAGAACAAAAGAAAGACAAATCAAATCAAACACAAACCTCTGTGCTCTATTATGCCATTAGGCTTTATGTCCCAGAGCAGGTCGGAGCATACCTTTGATATATGAAAATTTGTCATTCCTGGGTACATTTAATTTACTGAAGTGCAGTTTGAGAGCAACTTTATTAAAGATGCAAGACACTGGTACAATGCAGCTTTATTTTGTGTCACTGCTTTCATATAAAAACCTCTCCCCAAACACATTGGGGGATTAAATAATACAAGACAGGCGAGGGTATTCTCTATAAATTATACAGCACTATGGCATAAGGAATAATTTAAAGAATCACTTAGAAAGCAAATAGCTAAAGCACAGAGAAACTGAAAGACAAAAGAGAGATTTGTTTTTAAGTGTTTTTTATTTTTGTCCAAAAGTCATAGACAGTGGTTAAAAGTAATAAAGAAAAATGGAATTCCTGATGGGGCATGGGATCAACATTTTATTATACAAAAAATGCAACTTTTTCTTTATATCCCTCCTGCAGTATCACTTTATAAATTGTCCCACTGCTTTCATTTTGTGAAAATCTCTGAGTAATGTTAATAGACTTAGCAACCTATTATAATTTAAATTACTTGAAAGTCCTAAATTTTAAGATTATCTCTTCTATCTAAAGGTGAAAGTCACAAAAGTAAAATAACTTATAAACATGATTATACAATGGGCTAACAGCATATCTTTAAGGGCAAACCTAGGTTTAATTGAATCTAAAGCCTGGTGCTTGCTACTATCCCAGGAAATTTGCAAGAACTAAAATGAATGAGCCACATCTCTCACTGAGTTTACTCTTGTAGTTTTCCAACAATGCTATGCAGTCAAGCACTCTCAGTTTTTGTTCTAATGTGACACGAGAGCCTTAATTCATTAAAAACAAAAGTAGCTAGAATGATATGAACCTCCAAGAGAGAGCTCTATAAAAATTTACATTGTCCTAAAACACATTCTATTTCTACACTTGTTCATCAACAATTGTGTTGAATGGGGAAATGCACCAAGTATCCAGAGGTGACATCACCTTTCACTGCAGGACCTGGAATCAACGTGAACAGGTGGTATGCCAAATATATACTCATTTCCTCCTTCTTCCTTGCTCATAAGAACTTTAATTTTGTTCCAGGAAAGAATAAATATACTCACTTTGAAATGATGGATTTGTCTAAGAACCTAATCATGAAAATTCTGGTTTGCAGTTTTCCCGCCTGTCTTGCCCTGAGGAGTGCTCATAAGTCACGTCATTGGCTGACGAGACTAAGCTGAACTCTGAGTGCTGATCCTCTTCATAGTTTTCATTCTTCCTGCTCTGAGTAGGGCCATGATGAATAGAACTGCAGCATTTATGTTGCCAAAGAACAGAAGCATGAAGGCCAGAAAGAAAGGATGGAAACTTCAAAGATCACCCAGCAGCTGCTCTACATATTTAATATGTGAAAAACATATCCTATTTGTTTAAGACATGGTTAATTTAGTGGTGGATGTTACTTTCATTAAATTTAGTGGTAACAGATAATTATGAATGAGAAGAGATACTAAAAAGGAGGCTTCAAGGACAATAAAAAGAAAACTAGTCCTGTTGAACTAAGAACTCTGGAGGGCCCATAATAATATAGATAAGAAGTAACCTAGGTAACCCATGACCAATAGAAAGAGACAATCAATAATCAAAAGGAAAGGACAATACTGCCTGGAGGCCCAAAGAAACCAATAAAGACTTGCAATCAATTTCAAACAAAGTACTTATACTGGTGGAGACCTTTACATCTTGCCTCTCTTACCTTTTCTCCTTCACAAGAGGGACCCACTTCCAACTCTTTGGAAGTGCTCTAAACTTTCTCTTTGTTCTTCCTAAATAAAATCTCTCTCTGTTACCCTGAAACTTATTTACTTCTACTTTCTATTCACATTGCCTGTGCTGCTCCAGTTTTATTTTCAGTTTCCACTCACTTTTACTTTTGGTTACTGGCATGCCTTGGTTGGACTTCTAGCTCAGCTAAGTAATCAACCCAGGTCAACTGGGTTCTGGAAATCAGGACTCCCAACCTCCAGCAAGAGGCAACCAGCCAACATGTGAAAGGGGGTTAGGTTTGAGCTATAAAGAGAAAAATGTAAGGCTAAAAAATGCAAAAGAATTCCATCTGTCATCCTAGTTTTGGACAAGATTACAGTTCTCCATGACATCTAAATTATAGATGTCCTTCTCAAGGTCATGAATGATTCCTAAAAGCCAGATGAATTAAGCAGCCATAAATATCATATCTAGCATATGTAATTACTGCCTATTTCCGTGACCAATAAGCATGCATTTTTACCCAAAGTTTTTATGTGTAAAAATGGCCCAAGAAAGGGACTGTGTGTTCTGTCCCTGGTGATTTCACTTACAAGATGAATATAATTAATCAGGATAAACTAGATCATGCCACAATAAAAACAATAAATAATAAAAATATAATAAAGCATCTTCAAATTTTAGCAGCATACAAGAGGAAAAGCCTTATTATTTCCTGTTTGAATATCATCTGTTCACTATGAGCCAGCAAGGGAGCTTTACTTGTACTGTCCTCATTCTGGGACCTATGTAGAAGGATGTTCTGTCTTCCTACTTCCATATTTTCTCTGACAGGAATATAGATACAAGAACTTATATGACAGTCACTATGAAACTTTTGAGACAGACTGCGTTATGTTCCATTATTTCCATTCCAAGAAATACAGTTGAGAGTGGCGTCCTTTCTCATTCTCCCATACAAGTGTCAACCTGCTTATTGGAGTTGCTGGAGCACTTCATTTGTTTCCATCAGGGTGGCATTTGGTGTCAAATACAGAGTTGCAAAAAGGCCATTTTACTTGATGATTTTCTATGATTTTAAAAGTGGGTCAAAGGGGTCTCAAAGCTTTGAGCATTTGCAAGGGATTTTCATAGACTTTTACTCCTTCCTGCACAATTTTTTGGTAGTTTCAAGAATTTAGGAGAGGTTGAACTTCACTCAACAATGAGGAGAGAAGTGCTTTCTGTAGACAGTAGTGACTGGGGAAAACACTGCTGCTCTGGAAAAAATGATTCACAAAAACATTCAAGCAACATTTAAGGAGTACAGACTGGACTGCCAGCACTGTCCAAAATCGATCATGATTACCTTTGAGGCAAGACAGTTTCATCCTGACGGATGCCTCACACTTTAACAGATGAGTATGTCTGTGTTAAATGGTGTGAAGAAATGGTGACCATATTCAACACAAGCAATTCTAGATGTGCTTCTGATATCATTAGTGGCGCCGATACCTGGGTTTACCAGTTTGATTCAGAGAATAAGTGTCAGTTGACAGAGTAGATTTTTCCTGATGAAAATCCAACAATGAAAGAGAAACAGCTCTGAATTGTCAAAAAGAAAATGGTGACCACCTTCTTCTCCAAAAATTGTCATGTTGCAACTGTTCCTCTGGAGGAACAAAGGACACTAACTGCTCATTTACAGGAAACTTCAGGAATGGCCAAGGACGGTACTACAGGGGAGCATCTTGCACCATGACAGTGTATCTGCCCACACAGCCAACACCACCACTCAGTTCCTGGAGTCCACAGAGATTAAACTTAACACTCATTCACTTCACAGTCCTGACCTGTCCCCATGTGGTTATTCCTGTTCCCTACAGTGAAATATCACATGCGTGGAAGAAGTTTCTCCAGCCTTGAAGAAGCTGTTCACACTTAACAAAAGTGAGCTTATGGCACTGCAGAAAAAGAGTGGAAACTCTGTTTTCAGAAACAATTTATAAGAATGCAAAAGTGCCTGGAATGTCATGGTGATTGTTTTGGGGAAACATAGTAGTCAAAATGATTTTACATTTCTTAATTTTTGTGTATTTCAAAACTTTCATAGTGTCCTTTGCCCATCACTTTAACATTTCTAACCAAAAGTAATACATATTAGTTTTTCTAAATTTTCTTTGGACCAAACAAGTCACATGAATACACCTAGCATCCAGAAAGCAAGAGGATAAATAACAATTCTACCATAAAAATTTGAAGGCTGGGCAGTGCTTGTGCCTCAAAGGAGTAGAGCGCCAGCCCCATATGCCGGAGGTGGCAGGTTCAAACCCAATCCCAGCCAAAACCAGCAAAAAAAATAAAAAGAAAAGAAAGAAAAAAGAAAAGGAAAAGAAAAAAAAATTTGAAGGCCGATAGAAAATGTTTGGTGAAAGGCACACAGTAACCTTAGGTATGGCATTTCCTTTCTTTGCTGACTCATTTTCTTTATCTCTAGCAAGAAGAAAAATTATTTAAATTCTTCCTTGATTGCTCTAAGCATATATGATCCCCTCAAATGGATTTGAGTCTGATTTTTACTCACTAAGCTTTGGAGCTAAACTAAGCAGCTGTTTAAAATCAAGGAGATGAAGCCTGAGTAACTTTCTTCACCCTCAGTGGTTAGCAATTTCAACTAGGTCAGGCAGCTACAAGAAGAACATTAGTATGAGTATCTGAAACCTTGCAGCAAATTAGTGAAATACAATATTTTTGCCTAAATCCTGTATCTCTGGCTTCCTATTATATGATAACAACAAAGCAATAACTTCTTTGGACTGCTAGTACCCGCTCTTGCACAACATTTGTTGGCAAAATTCATGATTTAAACCTGCTGAGTAGAGAGCAGGGTGATAGATGAGAGTAATGGAGTAGAATGTGTTTTAAATTAGGTGTGAGGACCTGATTTTCCCTGCACGGACAGACTTCCTAGAGACTTTATAGAAAAATTTCAGTAGGAATTCTGTGTCTTCAAGACCACTTCTAACTGCCACCACCTCTGTCTGAACTCCTGCAATTAGTTAAGGAAAAAGAGCCTACCCATGTCAATGCTGTCACTGATCACAGAATCACAAAATAGCTTCTAGCTTTTCCACCCTCTTCAAAAGCCTCTGTGGAACTCTCACGCAAAACCTTACTGGTCTTCCAGCATATATGTGACTTGTTTAAGACAAGCAAATAAGTCACTTTGTTGCTAAAGTTTCATATTGAGGAGATGTGGTTTCAGACTAACTTCTGAATTGCCAAACTGAGACAAGCATTCTGAAGCGGGCACTCAAATAGATTAAATTATCTTACTAACATGATCTCATTTTTTTATACTTTGCCTCAGGGAAAATAAAATCATCATCTACATGTTTACAGGGTATACAATAATAACAATTAGGCTTTCATATTGACATTTTTAGATCAGGATTATTCACTTGTTATTGTTTGTTTTTTAATCTAAAAGGTTAAGTGAAGAATCCCAGAATGATTCTACCTCTTCACCTTTATTTTTAGAGCTCATACCTGCATTTTCTCCTGAGTGAAACATAAGGGATGCTTCCAAGTGTGAGTGACAAAGCTGCCAAAATGGTGATGAATATTTTCTTCATAGCTGATAAAACAATCTCTAGATATTATTGGCCAATCAATCACTGAACATCTTGGAAATAATTTGAATTATGTAGGGTTTGATTTATTTCAATTTACAATGAATTGAGTTTCTCAGAGAGAAAATGAAAATAAGAATAGGTTTATTATAAGAGAATCATGCTGGGAACAAGAAGAAAACGAGTCTCATTTAATCTCTGAACTTTGCAGTATGCTCATTGGAGAATGACTACTCTTTCTTCACATGCTGCCAGGCAGAATTGTATTATTCATACCTGAAGAACAGAAGGCATGAACTCTTGCTGGTCCGGAATGACATAAAGTAAAACCTACAGTCCTTCCTAACTTGGCCCACCGCTTCTCTTGCTCTCCATTCTGAGTTGCGTCCTTTCTCCTCTCTGTGTCTCCCTCATTAATTTGCATTCTTGGCTCTCTTACATTCAGTTTTAAGTCCCCATACTTCCTAAGTGGAAGATGTCATACTCCCTTCCACTTTGGGATTCCCGTGGGGCATAGCAAGAACGTGTAGTATGTTGACAACTGGATGCATTAATTTGTATATTTCTATTCTATTTCTTGTTTCTGAAATTTTTACCGTCATCTTTTCCAAAGTGCAAGCTAGAAATGAACATCTTTGATTAAATATGAGTAGTGAGTGCAAGGGTCCTGCCCCGGAGGAGGGTCCTTTAAGACCTGTGGAACTGGTGGCAGTTCACTGAAGAAAAATAAAGTTAAAAGCAGGGAGTGATCAAGAGACAGGACACGCAGAATAGAGTTTTCAAAGGTGGAACACAGGGAATTATGGCTAGCTTGTGGGGTTTCAGTGAGTGGCTTTAAGTGTTTGTTCCACCTAACTTTTGTTGAAGGCTATTATCTCATTTAGCCCAAAAGGTAAGCTGAGGAAGGGAACAAAAAGATCAGCAGGTTCTCTTAGTAAGCATGTTAGTTCTCATTCTATCTATAATCATTAACATTAAGGGTCTGGGCAGCCTTGAGAAATCCGAAACCTGAGTCTGTGTGGGGGCAGCCTCCTTCTGTGTCATAAACACAGATTCTTTGGGGGAGGTTAAACCCCTTTAGTTCTCTGTGAAGCAGATGCAATTTCATCAGTCTCCTCCGAAGAATTGGTAGAAAAGAGAAACTTTCTTCTGATCTCTACCCAGAGGCATCTTCCCCTGTGGATTAGGGTACAAGCCCTCCTGCCCATATTTCAGGACCCAAGCTATTCCTTTGATCTCTGACCTAGCCATAATACAAATCCTCACAATGGGTATTTGTTTTGATTGTTGATTGGGCAGGGGATGGCCTGGTTAATATTTCTTCCCAGGGATTAGACAAAGCTTCCTCTATAGCCATTGTATCTTCAGAGTGTTTACAGATCCAGCAAGGGTGTTTGCAAGCTGTATCCCTTATAGTCCAGGCTTTTAGTAAAAGCAGGAACTGCTCAGATAAGTACTATAGTTACTGGTATAAAAGTAAGCTAGCTAAACTGTTTTTATTCTGCCTTGCTCAGATTATTTCTCTGTTTTTCCCTTTATCTGGAGGTGTTTTCCCTTGCCAAGAATAGGATATTCTGTTTCCATTTCTCCTTGCAGTGAGGGAAAGACTAGATTCCTTCTCTAAATCTCTAAATGTTTTAACATTAAAATCTTTTTTGTCGATCCCCACTTACTTTATATCAATACCCTGCTTTCATTCAAACTCTGTTCTTTATTACTGGCTTACTCAAATAATCGTCCACCTGCTCTGACCTTCATTCATCTCTGTCTAGTAACAGCCCTAGTTTACACCTGCACATATCTGAACATTTGGAAACACAGATATGTTCCTATCTTTTCCCTATATAAAACTCTTATTTGTCTCTCCAATGTTTTTAGGATGACATTAAATTTGTTAGCTTGTCATATAAGAGAAATTTTTGTAGACAGCAATATGACCCTTGCCTTCATGAGTTCAAGGGAGTGTGTTGTTCGAGGTAGGACGATATAGAAAAGTAACTACAGTTACTTTCATGTTTGATAAGTGCACTGAGAAAGGTCTTCATTTGTGCTATGGGAGCACAGCATGGGAAATGCTAAATCAAACTAGAGATTAGGAAGGGAAACTTGGAGGAGAAAATGCATTAGCTGAGTTTTAGGAGTAGAAACTTGTTAGATGTAGAATAAGCAAAAGGCATATAGTACTTGCTATATGGTCGGTTTGGGGGTAAAATACATTCGTATACGGTTATGAGATGCAACTACTCTAGATCTTAGCTCTAAAAGGTGAGAGGTAGAGTCAATTATCTTTATATCCTTGAAATATTAGAATCTCAGAAGAGTAAATGTTAACATAAGGGATGTAAAATAATATGTCTATCTTTACCTGCACATTTATTTGTAAGTAGAGATAGACAAACCAAATATGGATAACTGAAAAAACTCCTAAGCATTCTAATTGGGACTTTAATTGGTAGTTCTTTCTTAAGTAATTGATGTCTGGAATCAATGTTGTTCCAAACTATATATCAACTCCCTGTCATTTTGCAGGAAGTAATTTCAGAGTTCTCCAGCTTGTGTCTCATTAGCTATCAAACACAGCCTCAGTATGACAACCTCCTCTTCTGTTGTCGTAGAATATTTCATCACTCTTCTGGTAGATGTGTGTTATCCATAGCATTGTGAATATTTGATTTCTCAACTAGAATCTTCAGTTTTATAGGCAGGTGCTGAAGAACATAAAAGTTAAAAGTTTATGTGAATTTCCTGAGTGAAATTACATGTGTCAAAAGTTGATTTTGCTATAAAATACATGATACTGATAATGTTTCATTCATTTATTAACCCTTACCACCTGTGATCTTTAAATGAGAAGGGTTTGTTTCTGTTTGTTCTGTTTTGTTTTGTTTTGTTTTTGGTAGGGTGCTGAAATCAGAGGCATCTGTGAAATACTAGACAGAGATTTCATGTGAGATCCATAAATCTCGTATAAAAGTGAACCCCCTGCAAAATTGTGTCCCTTATCTAGCTCTTTGGCTGTACAGGTAAAAATAAAATTACCCAAGTTGTTGATTAGACTATATAAATCATTTCAGGACTCTAATAGGCCAGATTATTCAAAAAGGAGGTAACAGTGTAAGATTTGGTTTGATCTGTGATAGGAAGGTTGTTTGGCTTTCTGATTAACACACTCACATTCTTTTAGTACCCTCTAGAAATAAACCTGGCAGGAGACAGTATTCTCAGCTCTGGTCTTCTCGAATATAAGTGAATTCCTCCATATTTCCCCAAATCAGCTACTGTTTATCAAATTCATCTTCCCTCTTTGGAATTATCACACCCCTTGTCAAATATGTCCATACCAAAACAAAACATGGGAAGCACGCATAAGCAAGCTGCCTATTTCTTCTCCTGTCTCTATCTAGGTAGTCAATGGTGACAATGTCTCAGTTTCCCAATTTACTCATCAACAAAAAAGAGTTGTACCCAGAGTTGTACAAACCACTCTCTCCAGAGGATGATAAAGTTTGACTAATTAATATTTGTAAAGAGTGTCTAGGATCCAAAAAGTAAAAAGAATTATAAAGTTTCTTATTAAAGATTTTGATTAATAACAGCAAACAGAAAGAGAAAATTCATTCTATGTCTGTTCAATATTAAAAAAATGGTGAGGGTGGCACCAGCAGCTCGAAGGAGTAGGCACTGGTTCCCTATACAAGAGGTGGTGGGTTCAAACCTGGCCCTAGCAAAAGAAAAAAAAAACTGTAAAAAAACAATGACCGCCATAAATAAATGTTGTGTCTTCCCCAAAGGAAACCAAAGGACTTGACAAATATATCAAAATGAAATACTGGGTATATGGATGAGGTGGGAAGAATGAGAACCCCATAGTGTTGACTGGCTTTATCACGTTTTGTTGTCCTTTTATAACTTAGGAAAATGACAGTTCTCATCAAAAGGCCATATTTTATTTTGTTGGAACATAATGTGAACTATGTCCTTCCAGTATTTTTTATTTTTATGCAAAGGCAGAGAATTTAAGACTTAATGCCAACTTGCTTTGATTTTTCAATCATTCAAAATATATTCTCAATATTATTTATTTTACCACCTTTTATCACTCCTTCTATTGAAGTCTTAAAGTGAATTCAAAATCAATTCTACATGCTTCTATTCGTTTCCCTTTAATATTATTCCTCATTATTCATAGAACTATTGACTTCATAAAGTGAAAGTCCATATATATTATTATTTTCTGTGGGGTAATACCATTTTGCTGAAAAAGAGTGTCTGTGTCCCATAAAAGAATAAGACCACTTATAGAATCACATAAAGCATAAGCCAGATGAGAAGCTACTGTCTGTGGGTAACTCTTCTCACTCACATAAAAAGCCCAAATCCTAACTGGTCTACTCCAATTGAACACATGTTCTAATGAGTGGGATATGCAAAAACAAAATAAATAAGTACATCTAGCTTATATCAGATACTGGAATATATTAAGGATAAAATTAAGTAGGTAGATGAAATAGGGTTTTGGTTTTTTTTGGTTAGTTTTTGTAGGAGGCATGCTATTTTAGGTAGGTTGGCCATGAAATTCCTCATTGAGAATGTTACTTTTGATAAGTCTTGAGAGGAGGCATTGGAGTAAGCCTTGTGGAAAGCTGGGGAAAGAGAATTATAAGCAGATGAAATAGCATAAGGTAAAACCCAAGGCAGAAAAGTGATTGACACATTTGAAGAATAGTAAAGAGCCCAATACAGCATCAGTAGGATGAGCAAGGAGGAAAGTAGCAAGAACAGATTCTGCATATATAGGAGGGCAGAGAATGCACGGCTTTAAGGTGAGTTAGGATTTGGTATTATCATGTGAGTGAGAAGGGTAAACCTTTACCTAGGACAGTATCTGACACATAGCATGTGCTTTATACAAATTGAATGAACAAATATGTGTATGAATGTATGCATGGATAAATGAAAATAGTTGAGTGAATTAGTTAATAAATAAAGAATTGTGAACTAGTAGGGGTCAGAAGAACCAGACTCTAGCTTCAACTCAAGCACAAACTTTTCTGTCCATGGGCAAGTCATTTAATTTCCCTGAACCACAATTTTTCATAGATAAATTGTTATTTTTTTCTAAATCAAAAGAATATGTAAAGCTGTAGGGTTGCATGCTTTTTTTTTTTTTTGAGACAGAGCCTCAAGCTGTCACCCTGGATAGCGTGCTGTGGCATCACAGCTCACAGCAACCTCCAATTCCTGGGCTCAAGTGAGTCTCCTGCCTCTGCCTCCCAAGTAGCTGGGACTACAGGCGCC
>CAUYRH010033724.1:0-17461 GCA_963574655.1 Perodicticus potto | reverse complement strand
GAACAAAAATTACAACAACTACAAAACCAAACCTATGGCAGAGAGAACCCAGGAGGGGGACAAGCTCTCCTGCTCCCTCTCTGAGGTTCGTGGGAGGTCTGTTTTTGAGCCTCTTTGCTCAGGGGTTTATATAGTCCCAGGGGGTTGTTTTGCCCTAGGGCATGGGTCTTCCTTAGTTACAGCCAGCTGTCCAATGAAGGCTAAGGCCCTGGAAACTTACATGACATTGACCAGTCAGAAGAGCACAGGAGGAGACAACAAGGTGCCAGTGTCTCCCCCACAGGTGTCTGGCCCTTACATCAAGCTGGTTCCTCCATGCCATAGCATCAGCACCACCAGGGCTAAGGCAGAAGGTCATAGGGCCACCTTGTCCTGCATCACTTCTGTGCTTCTTTCATTTCACTTAAATCTTTTCAGTTTTTTGCATGGGACCTATAAGCGTTTGACCCTTCTCTTCATTCTCTTTCCAGTTTAGTTTATTCTAGTTAGTTCATTGCTGAACTACCCTTCTGTAGAATTCATTCTGAAGCCTAAATGAATCTAGCTGTCTACCTTTTGCACTTCTGTATGGCTGAATACTGCCAACCACACACATATACATACACACACAAAATAAATAACATACAAATTGGTGCCATCACATACTGATGGTATACCACCTAAATTAGGTCCTTAAGTGGTATTGGACATTCTTTTGTGTTTAGTTTTTCAGCTTTCATTCCTCTGTTTCTTTACTAGATTCATTGTTATCTACTTATTTCAAGCCTCAGATGCAAGCATTTTTCTCTTTACTCTCAGCCAATAGCTTTACCTTCTACTTTCCAGACAAAATAGAAGCCTATAGATAGAAACACACAACTGGCAGTTACCTCCTTATTTTATTCTATATCCATTCTATGTTATATTAGAATTATCTGTCATCCTATCCAAAGTTAGTCTTCCTATTTTCACTGGACTTTCTTTTTTTAGTAGGTCCTTGATCTTGGGGATTCGAGGAATGAACCCACAGACCACAGATCAGTGGTAAGATAGGATTTTATTAGACAGAAAGGAATATAGAAGGAGTAAAATGCACCAGAGCTTCTGGCAAAGTGAAAGTCCAAGTAGGAAGTCTTCCACATGGGTCCTTTGTCTAGAGGCATATATACTATTTGGTCTTGCTAGTTTTGTCTCAGGGAAGGGCTTAGGTCGTGTGCTCCTTACTCAAGGTGGAACCACCCAAAATCTTTCCGGCTACCTTGTTCATGACTTTGCTAGAGTCCAGAGAGTGTGCCTGGAAAGGGCAGCCTGTTTGGGCCTAGAGACAGGGGTTTGATTTCTGAGCTCACGTGGGCCTAGAGAATGAGGGGGTCCCTGTCCAGCCCTGAGTGGGGGAACCTTGTATCAGTATCTCTGGATTTTATGCCTCACTGCCTACATATACCCTATTATCAAATACAGTGATTGTTACCTCTTAGGTATTTCTCAAATCCATTCACTGTCTCTATAACTGTTAACTCTACCCTAATTCACATTTTCATGTCTCTTCTATATTACTCAATCAGGCTCATATCTGAATTTCTCATTCCAGTCTAAGACCCCTTTGAACTATTTTCCACATAGCTCCAAAAGTAAATTTTTCTATTTATTATAAGTAATCATATTACTTACTTTCTTAAAACCATTCAATATTTCCTGATTACCCTTGCACTAAAATTCTAACCCCATAATATGATATATAAGATTCTTCATAATAGGTGACTATCATCTTTACATCATCACCCAAGTCCCTATGCCTTGTCATCTATAATACATTCTAGCCAATATTAACTCATTTCATTTCCCCAAATTCACCAAGCTCTCTCTCTTCTCCAAGTCTTTGTACATGTTATTTGCTCTGCCAGGAAAGCTCTCCCTCTTCATCTGACCTGCAAGTTTTCTTTTTAGGTAATAATTTAATGAAACCTGCAAGTTTTCTTTTTAGGTAATAACTTAATGATATTCTTTAAGGTATCAACTTAATAAAACCTTTATAGCAAGGGCTTTATTGATCCTATCAAATCTGCCTTATATGGTCCTTGCATATGCTTCAGGGAACCTCACAGTTCATTCATTGCACTTCCCTCATGTGTATTTATCACTTTCTATTAGAGTTGTTTATTTAAATTATCCCACTAGATTCTTATCCAGCTTATCCCAATAGATTCCAAGCTCCTAGAAACCAAGAGATTGTGGATTTTGTTTACCCCACTTCTGACAGCTAGTATAGGTGTCTGTACATAATTGTTTAGTTAAATAGATGAACAAAAACATACATTTGTTTTAAAATTCTACTATTCCATTCTAGTATTTCTAGAATATCATTGTGTAATTGCCACACCTGTGCTAGCACCATAAGATTTCCATTTTGCTGCTGTATGAGAGAAGTCACAAAGATAAATGCCTGCATTCACTAGGTAAGGAATGTAAATGTAACCAATTGGGTGGGAAGATGGTAAGCAAAGACTGGATTCTCTGGCTTAAATGCACTGTCACTACGTAGCCTCACTGGATTGCTAGGTAGAAACTAGACCCCAGTGTTGCTATGCTAGACATTCTAATTTCTGTTTTTAAAAGAATAAAGAAATCAAAAGAGCTTTATGTAAACTTTTCATTTTGTGGGTATGATTTTAAAATGCACAGGTCAAACAAAGCATAATTGCTTCACATACCTAACCCTTTGAAATGAGTTTATGACTGTCCTAAAATAGTAGCATAGAATGAATATGAACATTTACCTCTCTTTTAGGTAGAGGTAAGTTTTGAAGATGATTGTATTCGTTAAATGCAAACAAACTTGGACTTTTTATTTTGCCTTAATTCTCTTGTAATGATATAAGGAATATCTTTCCATCTATGCATCTGACTGTACTCATTTTTATGTGAATATATGACAGAGGAAATCATCACAAAGGCTCTGCTCACTTCATAGCTTTTGTAAACTTGCTCTTTCTGATTGTCCTTCTAGTCTGTCATTTCTTGACTTCTCTTCATTGTAGATTATTGTTAATAATGACTTTACTTTGCTAGAGTCATTATTAACAATAATGATGACAATAATAATAATCTATACTAATATCACTATTGTCTCTTATTTCTAATATTTATACATTTCTTTCTAACCTCCCTGCAAGTAGATTTTGTATAATATAAAGGCAAGCAGCTCTTTGTGTGAGATCTACAGGTGCATACATGTGCATGTTAAAGGCGAACGGGCAGAGAAACCAAGGAGTCTTTTTTCTAACCAGAGTTAGAAAAGTCACTGGAATCTTCTATTATTAAGAATTATTCTACAATAGTACTAGTTTTGCAATATCTTTTACCCCCACCACTCAAATGCATTTATAGCTGAGCACAATTCTGAAAACCTCTGCTCATTTTGGATGCCAGACCTGAAAAAGAAAGGAACCCATTTTCTCTCTCTGCCTTCTTTTCAAATAAAGTTCACCTTGGCTGCCAAAGAAAAATTTGTTCTAATTATTTCTGGTATGTCCAGACTTGTTCTACCACAAGGCACAAAATAATAGGTAATTTGAGCAAAGCATTTTGTGCCATTTTTAAAGAACCTGTAGAATGTTTTTGAAAAAAGAAAATAAGGGAACAAAACACTAAGTTTTAAAATGTTGGGCAAAAAATACTTGATGCTAAATTATTGCAGTTAGTCTTTCACTTCACAAACCATTGAAATTGGTTGTTTGAACAAATCATTAAAGCATAGGTATACTCAAAGATGCATGGATAGATAGGTTCCCTGTTGTTTTTAATATCTTTGAACTGCAATTAGAAGAAGAATTGCTAAGAGGACCATTTACTGTTCGCTTATTACATACCTATGCCTTCAGCATTCTAATTATTGGGGCCTACAAATGGTATATTTTAAAGTAAGATTTGCCATTGTTATTATTCTCCCTCATAGCTGATATTTTTTAGTATTTATTAAATGCTTACTACTTGTCAGGCACAGTCCTAAGTTCTTTATATGCATTATTTTATTTTACTTTTATATTAGTCCTGTAAGGTTGATACTACAATTATTCTTCTCTCTTTTTCTTTCTTATCTTTTTATCTTTTTTTTACAATTGAAGTAGCTAAAGTTTAGAGGAAATAAAATAATTGCACAAGATTACAGAATAGTTAAGTAGTAAAAGCCAAGTTTGAAACATGGGCAATTGAAGTCATTTCCCAAGTCTTCGATAACAAGCACCACAAACTGTGTAGCTTAATGAGGATGTATTTTCTCACAGTTTTGGAGTCTTTACATCCAAAATCAAGGTGTCTGCAGGGCCATGCTCTTTCTAGAGGCCCTGGGGAGGATCTTTCTTTTGTGTTTCTTGGCTTACAGATGCATTACCTCAATCTCAGTATCTCTCAGCACATGACCATCTTCCCTGTTTTTCTGCTTCATCCACGTCTACTCATCTCCTTATAAGAATATTAGTCAGTTTGGCTCAAGAGCTCACTCTATTCCAGTATGATGTTATCTTAAGTAATTACATCTGCAAAGACCCTATTTCCATATAAAGTTTCCAGGGGTTAAGATTTTGTCTTAGTTTGTTTTCTGTTGTTATAACAGAATACCACAGAATGAGTAATTTAGAAATAAAAGAAATTCATTTCTCAGAGTTCAAGAGGCTAGGAAATCTAAGAGCATGGCACCAGCAGCTGGTGATTTTCCCATGGCAGAAGGCATCATATGGGACAGAGAGAGGCACTAAGGGCCAGACACACTTTATACCACCTCACTCTCACAATAACTACCCCACTCCCACTTTAATGACATATATTCATTCATTAGTGAGGGCTTTGCCTTCTTTATGATTCAATAACCTCTTATTAGGCCCCATCTCCTACTGTTGCATTGGGGGACATGTTTCCCAAACATGAATTTTGGGGGAACACATTCAAATCAAACCATTCTGCCTATGTCCCCTAAATTCATGGCCTTCTTTCACTATAAAATGCATTCATCCCATCCTAATGGTTCCAAAAGCCTTGACTAGATTTATCATGAAAAGTCCTAAGTCCAGAGCCTCATGTAAATCATATTTGGGTGAAGCTCAAAGCACAATTTCATCACAAAGCAAATTCTTCCAGCCTTGAGCCTACAAAATCAAGGTAAGTTATCTGCTTCTAAAATAAAGTGGTGGAACAGGCATACGATAGACATTTCCATTCTGTAAGGAAGAAATAAATAAGAAGTGGGTGGTAACTAATCCCGAGTAAATCCAAGACCCAATAAGGCAAGCAATGTTAGGTTTTAAGGCTCCAGCATAATCTTCCACGACTCCATACCTGCTTCCTGGACACATTTGGGGTAGAGTGTCAAGCCTCCAAAGGGTTGTGTTGTCCTACTCCTATGACTTCGCTGGGATTGGCCCATTCTTTAGCTCTCTCTACTTAAAGTCTTACACCTGTAGCTTTCCAAAATTGGAGTTGCACTCTGGTGGCCTATAGTTCTGTGGTCTTGGGAGTGGCCCCGCTTCTACAACTCCACTTGCCTTTGCCCTGGTGGGGACTCTCTGAAGTGGCTTCATATCTATAGCATGTTCCTGATCTTTCTACAACATCCTTTGAAATCTAGGTGGAAAAAGTCATGCCTTCATAGCTCTTACTTTCTGCATATATGCAGAATTAGCATCACGTGGATGCTAAGGTTTATGGCTTATATCTTCTGGAGTGCTAGATCAAGCCACACCTGGAGTTGCTCGAACAATGACTGGGGCACCAAAGAGTACTGTGCTAGAATGCAGGGAGCAGAGACCCTGGGCAGCAAGTTCCCAGAGATCATTCTTCCCTTCTAGAGCTCTCAGCCTCACATACAGAGGCAGCCTCTAGGATCTCTGAAATGCCTTTCTCCATCGTCTCGGTGAAGCCTTCTATCAGTACTAATCTCCTTAGTAAATGGCTACTGAGCCACATCCTTGGTTTTCTCTCCTAAAAACACCAAGCTGCAAAGTTTCTAAATCTTTCCACTCTGCTTCCCTCTTGAATTTCATCTTTAAGCCATTTCTTTCTCTCACACACTGTAAGTGGTTGAAAGTAGCCACACTGCAACTTGAGTGATTTGCTGCTTAGATGGTTCTTTTCTCTGACATTCTAGTTCATCATTCTAAAATTTTACTTTCCATAAAGCCTTAGGACATACATATTTCATCTAAGTTCTTTGCTCCTGTATAACAAAGATGGCCTTTACTCAAATTTTCAATAAGATATTCCTCACTTCCATATGAGACCTCATCAGAATGGTCTTTACTGTTCATATTCCTATCCACATCTGATCACAACCACTTAAGTAATCTATAAGAAGTTCCAGGCTTTCCCTATATTTCTCATTTTCTTCTGAGCCCTAACCAGATTAACACTTAATGCTCCATTCACAGCAGTATTAGACTTTTCTGCTGAGCTTTTCCAAATTCTTCCAGCCTCTGCTTATTACCCAGTTCTAAAGGTAAAGCCATGCCCACATTTTTAAGTATTATAACAGCCTTACTCCCAGTATTGATTATCTATCATAGTCTATTTGTTTCTGTTATAACAGACTACTACACCCTGAGTAATTTATTTTAAAAAGGCATTTATTTGTCATAATTTGGGAGGCTGGGAAGTACAAGAATATGGTGGGTCAAGTAGGGTTATTCTATCACAGAGGGCATCAGTGGTGAGTAAGCCTGTAAGATAGACAGAGACATCAAGGGCCATTTTTATATACCAAAGAATAAGTCAGTCCATCTAAAAACATTGGCTTGGTAATTTCCCATGCCAAACAAAAGTATTCTTATGCAGAATGTCATCAAAATGACAAACATGCATATGCATCCTAAGTTTCTATAATTCTACCTTGAAACTGAATCACACTGGCTTCTGGACATAGTAGCATAACAGATGCTGGATTTATCCTCTCCCCATGAAGTAGTTAACT
The DNA here is from genome assembly GCA_963574655.1 of Perodicticus potto. Taxonomy (NCBI): domain Eukaryota; kingdom Metazoa; phylum Chordata; class Mammalia; order Primates; family Lorisidae; genus Perodicticus; species Perodicticus potto. Next base: position 10,524 of record CAUYRH010033724.1, on the reverse strand, counting down.
GGAAAAAATACATAAACAAAAATTGTACACATTAGACAATAGGCACTGTTGGATTGTGATCCCTAAAGAAAGGGAGACAAATAAAGTAATCTTATGATTGGCCCAGGTACCTATCTAGAGGCACTTTCCAGGCAGCAACACTGAGAGTTCAACATCTGCCAAACAGAGCCTGGCAGTCCTGCCATGTTAAGGTGCTAGAGGTCAGAATTCTAGGAGCTCAGTTTGTAATAGAATTTGTGGGGCAGACTACCAGGGAAAAGGGAGCTTAACATAGAAATGGTTTCAGAGATCTCCACAATGGTATTTGGATGAATAATGACCTGAGAATACATGAGAAGAAAGTTCCTTAAGCCAGGAAAACAAACTAATAGAAAGAAACAAAAAAATAACTAATACCCAGGCTCACATAGGTCATCAGCACAATCATTAGAGTGTATCTCTGTAGGAGCAGGAATTAAGTAAGACCTACCAATAAGGATCTGGGTCCATCCTAATAAGACTTAAAAGTCTCAGCAAACTGGGGTCAAAGGTGAATTTTCTTGATCAGCTGGAAAGATTCTATGAAAAACCTATAGTTACTATAATATTTAATAGTTAAAGACAAAGTACTGTCCTGTTAAGTTTGGGAACAAAATAAGGATGTCCTCTGCCACCATTCTATTAAAATTCCAGTGCCATGAGAAATAAAGATGACATATTCAAAGTATTAAAAGAAAAAAACCTGTCAGCCAAGAATACTGTGTTTGGCAAGGCTACCCTTCAGAAATGAAAGAGAAATAAAACATCCCCAGATAAGAAAAAAGTTCAGGGAATTTATCACCACTATACTAATCTTACAAGAAATGTTTAAGAGACCACTACAGCTGAAAATGAAGAGATGATAATTACTATTTTGAAAACAAGTGAAATCCTAAAACTCAGTAGTAGAATAAATTCAAAAATAAAGATACAAATATTAACATTTCAGTGATGTAATAATGCTGTGTAAATCTCTTCTTCCTCTAGTATAAAGGCTTATAGTTAAAATGGTCAAAAACAATACCTACAAATAGTAGTATTTTAGTTCCTTAGAGCCCAAGGAACACTCCTTAGGAAAAAAAGTAAATTAAGAGAACAAAATATAAATATAAATTATGAGGGAGATGGAAAAATTTTTAAGAAAAGTAGGCTAAAGTTACTAGAGGCTGAGGAGGGGGGAAAGAAGATTGACTATTGGCTATTATCAGAAGACGAAAGAAAACAAGTGTTGGTATGTATGTGTAAGGACACACCATTAGTGTGAATGTAAACTAACACAGCCATATGGAAAAATGGTATGGAGATGCCTCAAAAAATTAAAAATAGAGCTTTACCATATGATCCAGGAATCCCATGACTAGGTATATCCCATTACAAGGGAAAGGAAATCAGTATCTTGAAGAGACATCTGCGTTCACACATTTATGATGGCATTAGTTACAATAACTAAGATATGAAACCAACATAAATGTCCAGCAGCAGATGAATGAATTATGAATATATGGCATATATACACAATGAAATATTATTCAGCCTTAAATAGGAAGAAAATCCTGTCATTTGTGACAACATAGGTGAACCTGGAGAATATCATGTTAAATGAAATAAATGAGATGCAGAAATAACCATGCCTAACTCATATGTGGAATTTTGAAAAGCTGATATAAAATCATAGAATAAAACAGTGGTTACCAGAGATTGGGAGAGAAAGAATGGGGGAGAATAAGGAGACGTTGGTCAAGGGGTTCAAAGTTATAATTAGATGGAAGGATAAATTCTGATATTCTATTCCAAGGTAGGGTGACTACAGTTAACAATAAAATATTGTATATTATGAAATAACTTGAAGATAGGCTTTTGGCTATTCTTACCACAAAGAAATAATAAATGCATGAGGTGACAGATACACTAACTGCCCTGACTTGATCATTATACAGCATAGATACGTATCCAAACATCAGGTTGTACTCTAGACATATGTACCATTATAATGTGTCACTTTAGAAAATAAATAAGTAAAATTTTTAAGAAAGGTAAACTAGAGGTACCAAGGGCTGAGAGGAGATCATGGGTTTGACTCATTAATGAGTTCGGAGCTTTCTTGTGATGAGATATTTCGGAATTATGTAGAGGTGGCTGTTGCAGAGCACTGTAGCTTCCCCAAATACCACTTTAAAATGGTTGCATTTATGTCATGTGAACTGCACCTCAATTTTAAAAAGTGCAAAAAGAGTAGTAAGTAATTGGAGAGTTACTATTTTCTACAAAGAAAATAAGTTCTATCAATAGATTTCTTTTGTTGCATTTGACTAGGAAGTGCTAAATCTCAGCCATAAAGGAGCATAGCGTCCTTAGCATCACTTACTATCCACCTTCGGAGACTGGAATAAGAATCCAAAGAATTCCAAGAAGAGAGATTTCACTACTCTGAATTGCTACATGGGACATTTCCCCAAACCTCCTCCTTGCAGATACTTGATCTGCACCCTTACTCCACTCTGTGCTTCCCTCTTTGTAAGACTGGGAATTTGTGAAGGTCAAGGTAGGGAGAATTTTAAATGAGGAGGAATAAAGCAGCAGATGATAAGAAATCTGTCCATCAAAGTTAAAATGAAAAACCTTTGATATCAGAGGACTGAAAACCAAGAGCAAGAGACTGGAAGAAAGCAAAGAGCCCTCCAAAGATTCCCTGGACATTTTACTCATGAGTCAATAAAAAGAGGCTCCAGTAGCATGAGCAAAGCTATTATTTCTCAAATCCTTCAAAATGTTGAGAAAAGAGTGCAGACACAAGGTGATACAATGGTATAGTTGGTATGGAAATGTTAGCCTTTGGGAAGAATCATTTGAAGTAACCTTATCTAAAATCATTTTTCAGACTTGAAAATTGACTCCTTAAAGTAAAGTGAATTACCCATGGTAACAGGAACCTACATCAGGTATAGAAGCTTCATTTTCTGATGCCCAGGCTTCTGATATGTTCCAGTGCCAAGATAATCACAGTGAGTAGTTAATGTTTAGCAGTTGTGAGATGATAAAAAAAACAAAATTTTAAAGCAAGTATGATAAAATTTGGTCTTGAAGAGAATACTGTTACTGAGGAATAAAGAAGGTGCTCATGTTTTTGATTCTTCAAATTTTATTGAACTGAGCATGATGGTGCATACCAATATCCCAAGTCTCAACTACTTGGGAGGCTGAGGCAGGAGGATAGCTACAGCCTAGGAATTTGATGCTATAGTGCAGGGCATTACAATCACATCTGTGAGTAACCACTACAATACAGCCTGAGCAACATAGTGAGACCCCATCTCTGAAAGAAAACAAAAATGAAAGAGGACTTTTTATTTCAAATTCCAAAAGAATCGTGCAAGTATCTGTACTTATTGTTGAATACCACAGAGGTTAGAGACTCCCAGCCTGTGCAGTCAAAAATTGTTGTGTGACTTTTGACTCCCCCCCAAATTTATCTACTAATAGCTTATTGTTGACCAGAGCAGAAGCCTTAATGATAATATATATAATTGATTAACACATGCATGGTGTCCCAAAAATTGCTCCTAATATCATCATACAAAGGGTAAATGGGAAATTGCAGCTAAATGTACCATTATTTACAAAATATTCATTATAAAATGTTATAAAGGGGTGGCCCATAGGTAGAGAATATTTTGTAATTTTAACAATTTTTATACTTTCATACGAAAATAATTTTATGGTTGGGGGTTACCACACATGAGGAACTGTATTAAAGGGCCGCAGCATTAGGAAGGTTGAGAACCACTGCATTAAGTGGAAATGATTATTATAAAGGTCTTCATTGGGTGGCACCTCTGGCTCAAAGGAGTAGGGTGCTGGCCCCTTATACCGGAGGTGGTGGGTTCAAACCCAGCTCTGGCCAAAAACTGCAATAAATAAATAAATAAATAAATAAATAAATAAGTAAATAAATAAATGTCTTCATCTTCATTGTCTTCAAGTTCAGTATGCTGAGGAGGAGGAGGGAGAGGAGAGGTTGGTCTTGCTGCCTTAGGGGGGCAGAGGTTGGAGAAGAGGAAAAGGGGTACGGGAGGTGGGAAAGGCAGGCATACTTGGTATATTATTATGGAAAGACATCGTAATTTCTGCAGGACTCTTTTGCTTTTTTATTTCTCTAAAAATGTACTACATAGTACCGATCCTTCTTCCATCATTTTCTTTAGTTTCAGGGCCCACATCATAGAAGGATTCATGGCATCAAAGAAGTTAAAAGCCATCTGCAATATCTGGTTGTCTAACATCAGTTTGTTTTCTGGCACTGCTTTTGCTATGTCTTCTTCCTCGTCTTCTGGTAGTGGTTCAAAGCACTCATTCATGTCCATCAAATCCTCTTCTATTACTTTCTCTAGTGTGATCTCCATTAACTCTTGAATTTCTCCAAGTTCCATATCTTATAACCCTTCACCTCCCATCTTTTTGTGACATATTCATGATTGCTTTTATGATGACCTCTTTCATAAATTCTGTAAATTCATGCACATTTGGAAAGTTTTGTCCAGCAAGAATTTATTTTAGGGGGGGAGGGCTTAATGACTTTCACAGCCTTTTCTATAACAATGATGACATCATCAATAGCGTGATCCTTTCAAACTTTCCTGACATTGTCTTTCATAATGTTGACAATATTTTTTCTAGAGTACTGTGTGTGTGTAATGAAACCTTAAAGGTTTTAGAGGTTTCTATGACACCCTGATGTACATGCTAAATTACAGACATTGTCTTTGGGGGCAAATAGACCGATTGACACCTTTTAGCCTCCTGCGGTTCTGGGTAGCTGGGGAAATTGTCCAATATCAAAATAATTTTAAAAGGTAGCTCCTCACTAGCAACATACTTCCTGAATTCAGGGACAAAGCATCAATGGAAACCAATTCACTAAAAAACTCCTCATTGTCCTGGCCTTCTTCTATTGCAACCAAAAGACTGGCAGTAATGGCTTCATGATTTTCCTTTTCTTTTTTTTTACAACGGTTTTTATGCTGGATTCATTGTCTTAAAATGACAGGCACCTACAGCTGCAGACCTTAAACTATGGCACACATCACACAATTTAACTTTTCTTGCAATGTCTTGACTTTTCTGTTCTTCAGAGCACCTCCAGCATCACTAGTGGGATTTGGAGGATCCCATTATGTTATTTATGGTTTAAAAATATTGTGGTAACAACATGAAAAATACACAAGAATCACCAAAGATCACTTTCTACTCTAATATGCAATTTACTTGGGAGTCACACTGGTCACCAGAGGATTGGAATCACACGGCATTTTAAGCTGTACTCACAAAACTGAGCTCAAGGCAATAGCAACAAGAGGTGCCTATAAAATTATTACAGTGGTACAATATTACTACACTTAATGTTACAGAGTTATGACTTAAGATGGCATCTTTACTTTTGCTTACACTTCTCCTGACTGTGAATGGCACCATGTGTGGTATGTGTGTGTAAGTTTTGTTGAATTTTAACTTTTTATAATAGACTTGACAATGTATTATGATAGTAGATGAGTAGCTGCATATATTAATATTTTATGCATTCATGGCTTACATATCTTTTTATTAATTTTTTTGTGAAAAAAAAACTGCAAAGGAGGTTGGGAAGTGCCATCAAGCTGTGTGCCCAGAACAAGAGGACAACTTGGATTTTAGTGAGCAGCTAGCACTGTATGTCACAGTGACATCTCCTATGCTATGCAATTCATCTGTTTTTTCAAATTATTACAGAGCTGCAAATATTTTCAAATATATTTATGGAAAAACAGTCACATATAAGTGGACTCATTCAGTTTCAACCTGTGTTGTTCAAGAGTGAACTGTATACATGCCACAATTCTGAATTAATGACAGAATCTCCTAACATTTAAAAAAAGAAAACGTATTTTTCTCTTTGCTTCTCAAAAGACAAAAGCTGCTTAGTCATTATTTATATTTCTCAAGATAGAAAAGGAATTCAGTTGACTGAGATTGCCTACATTATTTTTCCTCTAGCTTTTGTTTACTAACTTTACTTCACACTGATCAATGATGTTTGAGTTAAAACTCTCATAACTTTATCATATGTAAATGAGTTAACTCAAGAAAGTAAGGATTTTGCTGAAATGATGTCACACAGAATACTTATGAGGCCTCAACTCCTACTGGCTCTCTGTTAAGGCCCTAATATGGATGACTGGGTTAGTTTTTTCTATAAGCATTAACTCATTTTATTATCTAAGTCCCTAAATGCATTTTGCACATATATTAATATTGTGTGGAACTGTAAAGCCATAATCATGAGTTCTACCTCCTAATATACTGTCTTCAAGGCCAGGCACAGTAGCTTACACTTGTGAACCTAGCGCTCAGGAGTTCAACACAAGCCTGAGCATGAGAGAGATCTCTCTCTGTCTCTAAAAACTAGCTGGGCATTGTAGCAGACACTACCTCCCTGTAGCCCCAGCTACTTGGGAGGCTGAGACAATAGGATCGCTTGAGCCCAAGAGTTAGAGGTTGCTGTGAGCTGTGATGCCACGGCACTCTACCCAGGGTGACCAAGTGGGACTTTGCCTCAAAAAAAAATACTGTCTTCACTAGTTCTTTAGATCGTTTCAATTGTACGTTCCCAACTATAATGGTCCTATATTCCCCTTAATTCTTAGTTTTGTTTGGCACATAGTTTATTTTAAAAATACATAAAAAACAGGGAAGCATATACAAACAAATAGCATAAGTAGAAAAAGATCAATGTTTGAGACTTACCCTGTGACTTGGCAGCTATGGGGCCTTGAGAAAATTGCCTCACTTCTTTAGGCTTTAGTTTTCTCATTTATGTAACTGGCCTAACAACTTCTCTTTCTGTCTCACAGGCAGATTGTGAAGCACAAGTGTGATGATGGTAATAATACACTATTCAAAAAACAAGGCATAGAATATTCTAATTAGGAGTAATAAATGAACTTAATTATCATCAAGAATTTATGAATCTGAAAAAATCTGTGCATTTTTTATAACAGGAAGCATAATTTGAACAATTTTTAACCCTTGCAGTTGACGTAGGATCTTATCAGTAGATTTTATTTCTTTATCATTAATGATCTTGAAAGTTGACCCAGTTATGTAAAAGATCTTAAAATGATCTAATTTTTAAATAGAATACTCTCAAAATCATGAAGAAAGCATGCTGGCCTACAAAACATGTCATGGGGCAAGGAATCACACGAGAGCTGGGTCATCACTCTTTATTTTTTTCCCACCATCTTAAAATAATGCTCCTGAGAATTAATAATCACATTCTTCTTATTTATAGAAGAACATGTCTGGCTGAATACAAGCTCAGGCATGTTGAAATGGGTTTTTGAGAACCCAGTACACATTCTCATACTTAAATGTACATTCTGAATTTTGTGTAGATAGCGAAATACTTAACTATCATTTTGCTATGATTGACCCGTGATATGATAGAAGTGTCCAAGGAATCTGATAAAACTGGAGAAAAGACAGCAATAGGAAATCAATGAAGTTGAATTAGTTTTCCTGGTTACAATGATTTCTTCTGATAGATGTTTAGGACTGGTCACAGTTCTTCCCTAAACTGGTTTCCTTATCTGTAGTACTCATTTCCTGTCTGTATTAGTCTGGGGGAGCTTATTTGCTATAATGAATAGGTTCCAAAATGTAGAATGGCTCAAGCACAACGGAAGATTCTTGTTGTCGTTATTATTGTTTTAAAAATGTATGCTCACATAAAAGTACTGGCCTCATAAACACAGCTTTGGAGGTGCCCTATGTCACACAGGTATTCAGAGTCCCCGACTGACAAGCTCTGCCATCTTTAGCTCAGGGCTTTCAATGCCATGCTGGAATCATATGTATTCCAGCTAATGGAACTGAGGAAATAATATGAATGAGCACACATGAAATGTGTGCCAGGCATGGGAGTTATACATATCACTTCCACTCATATTTCACTGATTACAATTCAGTCCTGTGGCCACATGAAACTGCAAAGGAGGCTGGGAAGTGCGGTCCAGAGGTGTGCCCAGAAGAAGAGGACAACTTGGATTCTAGTGAGCAGCTAGCACTATATGTCACAATGGCATCTCCTAAATATCTACATGGAGGTTAACCAGATTTTTGATAAATAGCCTATAGCCACTTTATGTGTACTAGGTATCCTACATCATTCAATAAACATTGATAACCATCAAAGTTGCTAAACAAATTTTGTTATCCTTCTACCGTGTCCAACCTCCTATGACTACATGGCCCTCACTGCCTTGTAATTATTTATTTATATAACCACTTGCCTTCCTCTGGCATGAGCTTTTAAAGAAAGAATTTGCATCATACTCATCTTTATAGTTCTATGCCCTGCACCTAACACTCAAAAAGATTTAGTAGACAGAAGAGATATTTTGAGTATAAAGCAACTCTGTAATAGTAATACACAGAAGCCAGTTAGGGGTGAAATGGAGTTCACGGAAGCCCTCATATGGAGCGGTGTTCATTAATCTCAGAACAAGCAGATCTGAATTCTTCCCTAATAGATTCAACACTGGGGAAGTGGGATGAGAATGGAGGTGGGAGAAGGAGAAGTCTTTTGCATTGCTGTGTTACTGTGTTGGAAAGAGTACTTTACCCTTTTTAAACTTTTGCTTTATTAATTTCTCTTTCGTTATTGTGTCTTTACCCTAGGAAACTGAGAGCTCTTATTTGAAGATTTTTTTTTTTTTTCTGGAGCATCTACCATGGGCTTGAGCATGGTGTCCTAGAACAAAATATTCCCGGAAGAGATGTGAGTGAGGAGACAGAAACAAGGTCATTTTAAAAACTGCTTCAAAAGTAAGAGGCCTCCAAGTCTTTTCCCAGAAGAGCTGAAAAGGAACAATTTAGGTTAAGCCACTGATTCCTGAATATAGTTGCATGGACTCACTGCTCATTATTAAAATGTGGAATACATTGACTTTTCCCAGAGGTGAGGTGGGAAGGAGCCATTAAAAGGATGCCGTTAGTGCTAATTATACCTTACCTTTCACCTTGTTAGCAGAGCAAAGCTAAAATTTAAGATCCTTGACAGATAGGCATTTTGACTAAGCGTTCTTTATTTTACTAACCTCTGATTGTTCAGTTTTAACTAGCAGAGAAAAGAATCAATTTGTTGAGGATAAAAAATCAAAAATGTAATGCAGTTGTTACAAGCTAGAGCAGACCAGCAGCTGATTTAGCCATTATCTGAAAAGGAACAACATCCTGGTAGCGGAATTCCAATCATTTAGTAAAAATGTCTTGATTTATCCTGGAAATCAGTGGTATGAAGAATGGAGTGACTTCCCCTAAGCAGCAAACTGCAAAGAGGGGAGAGTGGAGGAGGCCTGGTGGGTACTGTGAATGCAGACACACACATAAATTGAACACTATATCTGGATCTCTTTCTTCCTTGACTAACGCAGAATGAGGTCTAAGTAAAAGATCAGTAACTTAAGAAAAGTGATAGATCTTAAGTTTGAAATCCCTATGTTTAGGATAAAAGCAGCTGACCAGGAAGAAGTACAATAATAGATCATCGGAATATTATTTGGTAATTTGACCTCATTAAGCCCTTTGTCAACTTCTACTTTTCTTTTGTTCTATTTCAACAGACGGGGTATACAAGTCTGGATGAACTATATGATGGTACCCACACCAGAATAGTGTATATTGAACCCAATAGGTAGATTTTTATCCCTCATCTGCCTCCTAACTTCTCCTTTCTTAGTTTTCAACATCCACCACACCAACTTTATGACCATATATATCTCTCATTCAGTTCCCACTTACGGGTGATATCATGTGGTTTTAAGAAAGAAAAAAATTAAGAGTTTAATCTGTGAAATGGGTTTAACTATATCTTTTATCCATGCACCTTATATTAGTGGTAAAGAGTGCCAGCCCTTTACTAAGGGTTGAACATGGATTATGACATTTCATCCCCACAACTCTTATCACCTCCATTATTAGCAGGTAAGGCACAATAATCCATCCAAGTTCATGGGCCTAGAAAATAACTTTAAATGCAGGTAGCCTTATTCTCAAGCCAACACTTTACTGCCTCCACAGTAAAAATGAGAAAGATGTAGTCCTTGTAAGAATTTCCAAAGAATGTGAAATTAACATTGGAGCAAAATCCATCTTATTATTGCTTTCAGAATCTTCAAAGAGTCTAACTCCAATAAGATTAGCCCACATCACAAAATTCCAACCAGAGATGCTGGCATGGATGTGGAGAAAAGGGAATACTATTACATTGCTGGTGGGAATGAAAACTAATACGGTCCTTCTGGAACAATATCTAGAGAATATTTAGAAATCTAAAAATAGAACTGCCATTCCATCTCATAATTCCTCTACTATGTATATATCCAGAAGACCAAAAATCACATTATAACAAAGATATCTGTATCAGAATGTTTATTGCAGCCCAATTCATAATTGCTAAGTCATGGAAGAAGC
>CAUYRH010033722.1:0-88244 GCA_963574655.1 Perodicticus potto | reverse complement strand
CTGATCTTAGTTGCTATCCAGACTCTGAATTCAACTTCTGACATCTCAGCCATTTGCTTATGCAAGGGATCTTGTGCTTCATCTACCTTGTCATTCCTTGGGGGAGTTGATCTACTCTGGTTATTTATATTGCCAGAGTTTTTCTGTTGATTCCGCCTCATGATTATTTTTCACTGTTGCCTATGACCGTCCTCAGAATTGGGGAGGTGTCTATCCCAGATCAGACCCTAGCAGAATCACTCTGTTGTTACTGGGTCTTTGTAGGAAGTGACCCTGTGTTTCTAATGATTTCTCAAACCCTGCAGGGTGGAGAGCTTAAATCCTCCTCAGCCTGCTTAGAAGACACTTTAAATTGCTAACTTGGGCTAAGCAGAAGCTTTCCCGGGAAAGTGCTGTGGCTGGGATCACTCCTTAAGTGGCTATCCACTTACCCAGTGTGCCAAATCGGTCTCACCCTATGCCCCTGAGGGCTAAGGCTGCGAGGCGTGTCAGTCCCTGCCTTTAGGCTGCTCAGTCACTAGATTACTCGCTCCCGCCCGATGCCTGTTTTGTGATCCTGAGGGTGGAGCTTGCCAGGGCAGTTCTCCCACAATGGCTCCACACAGCCCACCACCAAACATTGGCAGCTCCGTTTGGCTCAGTGGCCCAGTCTGGGGCCCCACACACCAGTCAAAAAGTCCTGCACTCCTGCCCAAGTGCTCCCAAGGCAGTTCAACTAAGTGCCAAGTCCAAAAGAAACCCAAACAGCTCACAGGCAAGGCCTTTCCAGCCTGTAGTCCCACTGTTGCCCCACCCACAGCCACCAACAGGATCAGACCAAATGAACAGACGCAACAACTTGCCCAATCTCCGCCACTTTTGCCTTCCTCAGGATGTCCAGAAGCCTCACACTGTCTTCCTGTGTCCTCAAAGGGAAGTGTCTGGGCAGATCCCACCTGCCAGGAATGCCTGAAGTCCTCTCTCCCCAGTCTCACTGTGCCCAGCCGCAAGGAAGCTGTTACTCGGCTGCCATCTTGCTCTGCCTCCAGTCATCTTAAACTTAACATGGACAACACAATTGTTGATTTCCAATCCCTCACTCCTCAGTAATCTTCTTCAGTAATATTGCCATAATTTTCTAGATCCTTAATCTAGAAATCTGGTAGTCCTTTTGGATCTCCCAGCTGCTTCTTTTGAGTGTCTTGCAGGTTCACTTTTCTTGATGCATACTTTAAGCGATGGTGTTTTGTCCTAGTATTTCTCCTTCTTTCAGGTGAACATTTCCCCCCAATGAATTAGATCTTCTCCTACTGCCTCATTGTCATCATACGCTGATGACTTTCTGAATTCCATCTCTAACTCTGGCTTGCTTTTTGAATCATGGCTCTTATATTTAAATACTTAGTCTTCATTTTGATTTTCCACAGGAAATTTCACATTAACCTGAGTGGAATTTGTCACATTTTCCTGGTCAGCCATGCTTTCTTCTCTTAGGGAATGATACTAGTGCTGAACAGAGTCACAAGTTAGAATCCTGGACATCATTCTTGGTACATCGTCCATTTTTTCATTCACTATAAATCCATCAGAAGAAGATATTTGTCTCTTCAACCTTGAAAATACAGCACAGATTTATTAACACATCTTTTCTTATGAGAACAACCCTAATTTCTTATCTGAATGGTGGCACCAGTTTCCTCGCTTTCATTTTTACGCAGTTCCATTCCATTACTCAAGAAGCCAGAGTGAGGAAAGCAAATAGGATTATGTCATTCTTCTTTTAAAGCCATTTATTTTTATGTTATACTTAATCAGTCTGTAGTCTTTTTGTTTATTCATTTGTCTAACTATGACAATAGTTCCCACTGGAATTTATTCTCCATGTGAGCACAGTCATATCTGCTCTTCTGGTTCTTTAGCACCTTGTAGAGTTTCTTAAGCATCATTTCTTAATGATACCCTTTTCATAAGGATAAAAAAGGGACTCAGTTATCAATGTAGATGTCTAGTTACCTTAAATTCTAGAGTAACGTAGTTCAATTTTTTATTAAAATGGCATTTTTGTGAATTTGAACTAAAAAGCATAGAGTTCATATTTTCAACTATATTTTCCAGGGATTGTGAATCTGGGTACATAAGTGAATAGCTATTCTCCATTTCTCTATATGTGGCCCCTACCTTGCTTAAGCAAGTTCAGGGTCACCACAAGGTCATTTGGAGAAATGCATGTGTATAGAATTTTAACCAGGTCAGACCTATGTTATAGATGTTGATGTATGCCTTTTGTCTTCCTGAACAAACTAGGTTTGGATATAATACTATAGTTTTTATAAAACAAAGAAGGAAGCATCTAGTTTCGCTAAGTAGGATATGGTCAAGTCACTTGGTAAGGAAAGTATTTTACTTTTCTTTATTTATCTAGTTATTTTTAAATTTTTGGTTATTGTGGGCTTATAATATTTGTATGTATTTATGGAGTAAATGTGATATTTTGGTACATGCATGCAATGTGTTTGAAATCAGGGTAATTGAGGTATCCATCAGCTCAGGCATTTGCCATTTCTTTGTGTTAGGAGCATTCCAATTCCACTCTTTCTTATTTAGAATACCAGTTACTAGTAAAACAAGCCTCCTCCCTGCCAAGAAAATCTTCAGCAAACCTATGTACTGTAATACTATTTAAATGATTATAGGAAAGCTGACAATGAGCTTTGGGTAATATTTCTTAGTTTTTCTTATTTGCCTTTCAATCTTCTCTGGAGAAAAAGTAACCTGTGTCTTGTTTTTCTGTATCAACAATTTACACATCATGATTTGTATACAATATGTTTCAAATTAATTGCTAGAATGAAGAGTTGAGATGGAGGTTGAGAATGAAATGGTAGTAGTGTATAAAAAAAATTTGAAATAAATACACAGATCAGTTTAAAAAACTATATTTATTCTGAGTGATAATGATGTGTGAATGTAGGCTCATTAATTGTAGTGGCAAAAAATGTGCCACTCTGGTGGGGGATGTTGATCATGGGGCAGGCATGTGTGGGGGTGTATGGCAATCTCTGTACCTTTTGCTCATTTTTGATGTGACTCTAAAACTTCTCTAAAAATTAAAGCTTATTAAAAATTTTATATATATGTACATATATTTATATATGTATATATATATGAAACCAGTGGCAGGGTGGGGATAGAGTGGAGAGGAGCTGACAAGTTTCAGAACATCAAAGTTAAGCCATATCTTTATTTAAATACTTCCTATAACTACTAAAGTGCTTTCTCAGGTATCCCACAGTAATATGGCAAGAATGTGCACATTCAGGGCATGGAGACACCACTCAGCTGGTAAAATGTGTAAATTGTCCGTATCTAGGAAATCACAAATACTAGATAAAATAGTGTCAGTCATCTAACCACAGAACCTTAGTGGTGCAGTCAGCTAAAGTGAACTGGGTAGTGATGCAGCAAATCTAAGCATTTCATTTATTTTCATTTTCTTCGTGTAGCACATTTGGTGATTAATTGTATAGTTAACTCTTGGCTGTCTGTAGAAGGATCTTATATTTTGTAATCCTGTAGATTAATATAGTGAGTCTTACCAGCCTAGCAAAGAAAATGTATATATAACTTTTTGGTACATGGCACTGGGGTGACATCATAACGTGCTTCCCGATCATAGTGTTCAGTGTCCTCTGAAGTTTAACTGCCTTTTGCCTCTGCTGCCCCAAACCAGTGCACAGTCCCAGATAGGGACCAGTGAACACCTGATTCTGAGCCTACAGGATGTGGGCCTCGTCCTCTTTTTACCTGGTTTAATTGCCAAGTGTCTAAAGCTTAATGTGCTGTGCTGTGTAAATATTTTATGGAATTAACACTGGTTAACTGTCATATTTGGATGCCAACAAAGTTTTAGGAATAAAATGGTACCTGGCCAATATCAAGTGACTTTATAGCTACAAGAAATGTGGTATGTGAGGAAGTTCTGCGTGAGAGGAGGAAAAAAGAGAAAATAAAAGTGGATTTGAAAGTGTTAAAAAAATAAATTAAATCCCATCCCAAATGTAATAACAAAAGAAAATGTTTAATGAACGAAAACATACTTGACGAAAAAAATAAATTGAATCACATCCCAAATGTAATAATGAAAGAAAATGTTTATTGAAAGAAAACATAGTTGACGAATTTTCTTAATATAGGAATAATATCTGTCCCATCAACTGCCTCTCCAACTTTGTACTAGGAAAGAGCAATTTATGGCAGAAAGAACACATGCCTTTGTCTCGAGAGACCTGGCAGTTGTGTGACTGTGTGATGCCAAACAAACCTCTTATCATTGCAAGGTCATTCTCATCTATAGAAAAAGTTGTACGAGGTGTGCATGATGGCTCATGCCTGTAATCATAGTACTTTGAGAGGCTGAGATGAGCAGATTGCTTGAGCTCAGGGGTTCGAGATCAGCCTGAGCAAGAGTAAGACTTGAAAATAGATGGGTGTTGTGGTGTTAACCTGTAGTCCCAGCTACTCAGGAGGCTGAGGTAAGGGGATCATTTGAGCCCAAGAGTTTGGGGTTGCTGTGAGCTATGATGCCATAGAACTCAACCCAGGGCAACCGAGTGAGATGCTGTTTTAAAAAAATAAAGAAAGAAAGAAAAGAAAAGAAAAGAAAAAGTTATACTAGGTGATGACCAAGAATTTCTCCAGCTCTAGAGGATATTTTCTTGGTTTCACACCATATTATATAACCAGGATGACAGTGTGCTAAATTAATGCTAATTCCAGGACTTATTTAAAACTATTTAAAGATTGTGGTGCATTGATTGCCAATCTGAAAGAGATAATGAAACTTCTGGAATCGCTTGACAAACACTAAGATTAGTGTTTGTTTTGGGAAATCTGGTCCTTGGTTTGGTAGCAATAAGCATCACCATGACTTTAGAATTATTGGTAAAATAAGAAATGGTTTCAAAATTCACAGAAATCACCTGGTATAGAGAAAGGAAAAATCAAACTATACTGGCTTTTGAATTTTGGCCCTCTATTTTAATAACTATGTGATATTAAGTCACTTAATTTCTCTAACGTTTAATTTTTTGTATCTTTGAAGATAGGGATAATACCTGTTCTGCATACATTAGGAGATAACTGTGGGTTAAAATAGTTATTTACATGATAATTCCTTTTGAGAATTAGATAATTTTAAAGATTATAGTTTAATTTTTTTCTGTGGCAACAATAAATTACTTCCACCTGCTAGTTTGGGGGATGTGAGCAATGATATTTCATGAACACCTCTCTAGGTTAGCGTCCCTACTGCGTTAGTAGAAATTCATGTTCAGGCAGCATCATAGAGGATTCTGCTGCCCTATTTGTGGCAACACCCATTAGCTGAGCAGGGGTATGTCACACTGAGGGATAAAGTGTGACACTCCCTGCTCTTCACAGAAGTGATCTACTTCCTGAAGTGAGGATTGTGGCTGACATGGTACCAAGAGCCATCTAATCTGGTACTTCCATTTCTTCGCGTCTCGTTTCTCTATCCTGGCTCTGCTGCTTACTGGCTGTGTGAACTTGTACATGCTATGTTTCTGAGCCTCAGCTTGCCTAGGTATGAATTTTACTCCTCAAAAATGATTGCTATTGGCTCAGCGCCTGTGGCTCAAGCGGCTAAGGTGCCAGCCACATACACCTGAGCTGGCAGGTTCGAATCCAGCCCTGGCCCGCCAAACAACAATGACGGCTGCAACCAAAAAATGGCCAGGCAGTGTGGTGGAAGCCTGTAATCTCAGCTGCTTGGGAGGCAGAGGCAGGAGAATCGCTTGAACCCAGGAATTGGAGGTTGCTGTGAGCTGTGATGCCACAGCACTCTACCCAGGGCGACAGCTTGAGGCTCTGTCTCAAATAATAATAATAAAAAAAAAACAGTACTTTAAAAAAAAATTGCTATTATGTTTGCTACTCTTACACTATTATACTCTAAGTGCAGAGATTTGCAGGCATATACATCTTCTCAAGGAAAGGGCATTAAAGGCTCCAAGGTTGAGAAATCACTTTTTCCCTAATTCCATTTCCAATGAGCATTAAATTTGGGATTAGAATTTACAGAGAGTAACAGAGACCCAAAATATAGTGTCTTAAGTAAAATTGAAATTTATTTCTCTGATATTGAAAGTTTTGTAGATAAGTAGTTTAAGGTTGAATGTGGTAGCTCAGTTCCGCAACATCCTCAGGGGTCCAGCTCCTTCTATTTTGTCGCTCTTCTTGTGTACAGCTGCATATCAAGGTTATCCCCTGGCTCAAGATAGATGTGTCAGCTCCAGCCATCATGTCCACATGCTAGCTAGTAGGAAAGAGGAAGGTATAACAAAAATGTTAAAGAATGTTCATAATTTATCATTTTAAGGATGGTCCCAATATGTATAAAAATTATCCCTTAGATGAAAATGTATGACGGCTACTTAAATATACTTACCAGTAAGGAAGGTTGTGAAATATAATCTCTCCATGTCCATGAAAAAAGGAGAACAGATATTGGGGACAAGCTAGCTTCTCTGGTACAAGAACAATTACAGAAACATTTTAAAATGTGGTCTAGCATATCAAGACAAATAGCAAAAAAGAAAGGGATATTTGTAGTTATGTTAGTCTGTATTATTATGAGGATTCCGTTGTTGTTACTATATGTAATTATCAAAGATTCTGAAGCCTAACTTGCATTACTGATTTTTTTGTTTTTTTTAGCTATTATTGAGAGGGAAACGACCTCTTGAATTAGTCCTATCCTGGAAATATGGATATCATCTGCTGTAGGGAGTTTACTTTGTTCTCTGTGAAACAAATATATTATCTTTTAAAAATACGTTACTTGGATTCTGTAAAAGTTGTCTTTTTCTACTAGAAAGTCATGTATTTAAAAAAGGATTTAATAACTTGGTCCAGGGGTGTCAATCAATAAAGTACATGAATAAGTAGTGGAAAGCGGTCACTAGGCTGCCCAAGGGGAAGTCATCCAAGAATGAAATCAGTCTAACAGCAGCTGAATTGCATCCTTCATCAAACACATGTAAAACAGATCAGAAAGACATCAATTCCCAGTGCTAGTATGGGTGGTCTTTCTATTCCCTGTGTATTTTCCAATTTAACAAAGGTTCATACACTGTTGTAATTTGAAATGTCAAAATAGTAAATCCTATATGGGTAAACTAGGTGGCAGTTTTAAAATTTATAATGAAGAGTCCGTTGAAATAGTAAAATATTTTTAATTACATTTGCAGAGTTTTTCTTTTTTAAAATTATATTCTGGCTAATAGTTTTTATGGGTCAGAAGTAAAATGTCTAATTTCAGGGCAGCATATCCAAATCTGATAGGAGGCAATGACATATTGTTAATTAAGCAATTCTAGTTAGAGTCTGCTTCCTTTTGACAATTTTTAATCACCTACCACTTAGTCCTTGACATTTTTTATTCCTTGAGATAACTTATTTTAAAAACTAGTTTGAATATTTAATCTGTTTTCGCTTTTTATTTTGAATTTTCTCCTAAATTTTAGTTCACAACATGATTTACATTAAGTGTACTTATTCAAGAGACAAAATGTGTCTATAATTTTGGCTTTTTGAAGTAGAAATTATTTTCATCACTTTAATTAAAAAATTAAAAATGAAGAGCTTACATGTGCTTCTCTTCTTTATCTTGGGTGAATTCACTTTTGATAGGTGTAATTATCAATGCTGAAAAAGTTCAACATTGCTTTGAAAATTTTTTTTATTAAATCATAACTTTATACATTTATGGGGTAGAGTGATCATTTGATATACAATATGGAATGCTAACATCAAACTGATTAATATAACCATCACCTCTGTTACTATTTTTTATGGCAAGACAGTTACAATTTACTCTTAGTTGTTTAGAAATATACCCTTGCATTGTGCACGTTAGTCGAGATCCTGTCAAATGCCTCCCTCCTCCTACCATACATTGCTTGTTTTTGAAAAATAGCTACATCAGCAGAATGGCTGCCTTTAAGTATTGGTATGTTACTACTTTTTTTGTTATCTGTTCAATTCATTTTAATCATTGCCTGTTGGAAGGCTGGTGACTCCAGGTGCTTAGCCAAGATTAGGAAACATAAAGATGAGTGAGGTTGTTTCCTGACCTTGAGAAAATCAGAGTCTAGACTATAATTTGGACCTGCTAATTTCAATCACTTTTAAAAAATTGAATAGAATACTTGAGAGATCTAAATGATGGATTTAAGAGAAGAAGTGTGTGATTTAACTGTAATCGAAAGTAATATAGAGATGTATTTTGTTTGCACTATCTATCCTTGGATTAGACCTACATGTGAGTTTTTCATATCTCTATTTTACTGATGTGTCAGAAGAGGCTTGCCTTGGCACAAAAAGATCACTTTATCCCAATGCATTACACAGAGCAATTTGGATATAACTTGGAGGCTGTGAAAATCTAGTTCCTTTTTCTTTACACAAAGATCCTATCCATTTTACAGTACTTTGCCATAAGAATACTGTTAAAATTAGAAGTGATATTCAAATCTTCTGGTTTGGGCAGTCATGCAACTTTTCATCCAAAGTAGAATTACAAAGAAAGTGGTCAGCGACCAAGGATAGATATTGATCCCATATCCCCCAGGATCTGTGAATCTATTGCCTTTCCCCAAGGTATTTGTATTCAAAGCCACAGCAGTATTTTCTTTTACTCTCCAGTGTATAAAACCCAGAACAGCTGAGAAAGAAAATATCCAACCTTAATCATATTACATTTCAAATGAAAGTAAAAGTTAATAAAATTGTGTTGGTACAAATCTTTAGAAGACTTATTATGTAAATAGAGAATTCTTATGTTACTTCCATGCAAAATAAGATTTTTTTTATTTTACTTTAATGCAAAATGAAAAGGAGACAAAGGAAATTTTATGTCAAAATAAACATCCTGAGAGTCGAAAGGCACCTGAACATATGGGGTGGCCTTAAAGTTCATGTGCAATTCATTTATTTATTTACAATGGTGCTAAGATAATTCAATGAAAGTAGTCTTCTCAACAAATGGTAATGAACAACTAAATAAATGTATAGAAAAGGATATTTTGGTGCAATTTAAAATAGTTGTCTTTTAAACACACGAGCTTCACGGCCACCCTGTGTCATCATCTATAGTGGGCAGCCCACTGATAATTTCTTTCTCATGCTTCACGTTGTCACATTCAGCAGTGTCATCTTTTTTTTCCTTTTTTTACTCATTCCTTTCTTCTCCTTTGCTTCCTTCTCTGTTTCTTCTCTCTTTTCCATACCTTTTGAAAATAACACAGTGTACCCCACCTACCTTTTCCCGATTAGAAATAGACTGACGATTGCCCATAGACTTCATAGAGAATAGTACTAAATGAACTGTTTTCTTAGTGGCTTGGGGAAAGGCAAATGGATGCCTTCCATTTTGGAGGGAAATCTAATTGGACAAAGTGGGTGGGCTCTCCTTGGATGGAGGACTACCATTTGCTGTGAATGGACTCTGAGGTTTTTTGCCTCTCTAAGCTTCCTAAACCCTTTCTTCAAAAGAAGCCCCTAGAAAACTAACTCCCTGTTTTTTAAGATTAGGTTAACTTTGGGGAAACTCATGTTTCTCTCCCTGATTGAAAGTCAGTAGTCCTAGGACTGACATCCTTCATTCCGGCTTCGACTTTTCATTGACTGTTCTCTAATTCCTGTGAATCCAGCCAGGACTTTAATTTTTCCCCCAGTTCAACTCCTACATTGATTTCTCAGGCCATCTCAAGATGTCCTGTAAGGTCCTTAAAGGTTCTGAAACCTCTAATCTCTTAGCCTGTGCTTGTTCTGCCCTAAGGATTTTGTTCAGTTTCTTATATAACCAGATCCCAGCTCCGATTTTGGTCATACTTGTATTTCTTGGTAATGCTGTCTTTCTGTCTTATTTGGACTTGACCCTTCCGATCTCCCAATGAGGCATGTAGCAAGTGCGACCTCTGGTCAGTGAATGAGGTACACGGGGAAGGACACAGGCTGTGAAGTCAGACGGAATTGGGTTTATGTCCTGGCGCTGAATCTTCCTCACTGTGTGACTGTGGACAAATCTTTATTTAACCTGAGTTTTCTGATCCATAAAATGGACATGATATTTCTAATCCCATGGGACCTATTATGAGCATTTCATGGAATATTCATGTAAATCACTTGCCTCTTTGTCTGAGTGAGAGTTCAGTAAAATCTAGTCTCTTTCTTCCCTTTGTACGCATGCGTGTGTGCACGTGTACAGGCGTACGTGTATCGTGTATGTACACAGGTTGTCCTGATGCTGCGCGTCCATTCTCCTCTTTCTCTTGAAGGCCATGTGCACAGGGTGCCAAAACTGTATACAAGGTTTAAGAAAGGTAAAAACTATTAAAATTGTAATAATATATACCAATAATATTTGTTATCTGGTATATTTTATCCCATATCTCTTATAATTGCAGAAGTCAAACGTGACTTGAGTATTACAATTTTAATGCAGTTTTTCCTTTCTTAGAATGTGTCTACATTTCCTGGCACCCTCTGTACATCAGCTGCCAGTTTTCTGTATATTCTGGTTGTTTGCTTATGAGGTTTAAGAAAACAACCCATTTCTGAATAAACCGCAAGAAGGAATAGGTTGATTTTTATGAGTATTTTGTTCTACCAATTCTTCCAGAACAAAGCTGTTTTCCCTGTTTTCTACTTCGCAACTCTGGAGATAAAGAAATGTGTGAAAAATAATTCCAGTTCATACCTTCTTTATTTTTTTCTTGTGCTATTTATTGCCTTGATTTTTGTAAAAGGTAGCTCTTTCTTGATGTATCAGTTTAGACACCATTTACACTTAAATATAAATTGAGGATTTGACGTTTTTAATCACCCTCACGCTTCACTTCATAGTCTATCATGGTTTTGGTCAAACAACTATTCGGTGTGGTTGCTCTTATGACTTTGTCGTGTTGTTCACTGAGGTGAGCTAGCACTCTCGTCCGCTGTTTCTTCCTTCTCACTTTCTCCGTCTTATGAAATTCCTATAGTCCTGAACAAAACTGTGGGGTAGTCTGTGGCTGGAGTGGGCATGTCTGGCTGGTGTCCAGGGCTCGATTAGCCTTGTGGACATTTGGTACTGATGGCTGACCCCCACATTTGAGGTCTGCCAGAGGTCAATCTGTCCCATACCTGGTGCTATTACACTTCGGTTTTGTAATGAAGTGGTATTTTACCACCTCAACTTCATCTACTTATTCTTTTCCTATTTTTTAGCACTATTTAGGTGACTTAATTTTGTACTAGTTTCCTCTTGCTGCTGAAAATAAAATTACCATAAGTTTAGTTGTATAAAACAACACAAATGTTTATCTCACAGTTTTGGAGGTCAGAAGTTTGAAGTGGGTTACAGAGCTGTGTTCCTGATGCAGGTTCTAAGATAGAATCTGTTGCCTTTTTCGGCTTCAAGAAGTCACCCACATACCGTGGCTCATAGCCTCACATCACCCTGGCCTCTGCTTCTCGTGACAACTCATTTTCTCACTCTTAGTTTCTGTCTCCATCTTCCCATCTTTTAAGGACCCCTGGGATTACATTAGGCCCACATGGATATCCAACTGTCCATCTGAAGAGACTCAATTTAGTCAGATCTGCTGAGTCCCTTTTGACATCTAAGGTAAATTAGTCACAGGTTTCTAGGATTAAAACATGGGCATGGGGCACATGATTCACCTACCACACTCTGCTATATGATAACCTTACAAGCATTTGAACAAATTTCTGCCTCCTCTAAGACCTTTTTGGTTTTTTCAGGTTAATATAAGAATTTTTTTCACTTGTTTCATATTTGAAGTGTCTTCTAGATTTATCACCATCTTGTTGCCACCATGTTTTCACTTCCTTTTGCCAATGCCTTTTTACGTATCCAGAACTAAACATGGTTACTATCAAACCCAAAAAGAGTCAATAAAGGTAATGCTTCCCTGCTTCCGGGTACACCACATCTATTAATACAACTCAAGAATTCATTATTTTCTTGGGAAACATTATTGACTAATATTGATCTTTTCACCACCTATAATCTCTCCATATTTTTTATGTGAACTAATTGTAAGGGAGGTTTTTACCCTTCTGTAGCCAGCACCGGACAATAGATACCCTGATTTCTGAGATCCTTCAAAATTCCACCAATGCAGGTTTATGTAGGCAGACTGTTACTGAAGGTCTGAAGTTATGAAGGGATGTAGCTTAGACATGAAAAGTCCCTGTGTCATTTTTGCCACTGCAAGTTCCTCCCAGGACCCATTGTTGACACAGAGCCCAGGTTTACATCAAGCGGCTGGGCTCCCCACCTTTCTGTCTCTTCAGGCTCTCAGGACTTTCTTCCCTTCTTCTTTACTTCCTATTGCAGAGCCATGTGGTCCTCATTTGGGATGTCACATTTTGGGGGTAAAGAAACTATGAAGGGGCTGGGAAGTTGGCTCATGCCTGTAATCCTAGTGGGAGCCTCAGGCAAAGGATTGCTTGAGGCCAGGTGTTTGAACCCAGCTGAAGCAAGAGCAAGACCCTGTTCCTACAAGAAATAGAAAATCAGATGGGCATGGTGGCATATGCACCTGTAATCCCACCTACTCAGGAGGCTTAGGAAGAGGCTTATTTGAGCCCAGGAGTTTGAGGTTGTTGTGAGTTATGATGCCATTACACACTGTAGTTTGGTGACAAAGCAAGACTCTGTCTCAAGACCAACAAAAAAGGTATTTGTGTAAGCAAAAAATAGCTTCTCTATCTAATAAAGAACTCCGTACTAAAACTGTAGTATAGTAAAAAAGTCCATCCTCGTTCCATCTATCTCAGAAAACTCCAACTCCTAACCTAGCTCATTACAATTTTTGAAAACTGGTTCCACCATACAGAGCTTTTGCTCTCACTCTTAGGCAGTACTAATATTTTTTTAAAGCTACAAATTTCATAGAATTTTTTTTTTACATTTTCCTGTAATAATTTTAAATTAAGCAATTAATTTTAAATTAAATCATTAATGAACATGAAACAAAACAGGACAGTATATAAAAGGCAATTCTATAAACCTGACTTTTTGTTGGTACGAGTGCCTCAATAACAATTCTTTATGAGTGAAAGTGCATCTGTAACACTTCCATTGTACATGGACAGGGTGAGAGTCCATGCTGAACTGAAGATACACTTTGTTTTCAGGAGATTTTCTCTTTGGGCATTTTTAGGTTCTTTAGACTTTATTTTTCCTTCTAAAGTATGTTTTTGACAGTATATTATATACATTTATTTATTTGTATATATTTATTTGTATATTTATATACACAGTACTTAATGTAAAGATTTTTCCCCTTTAAAAATTGTCAGGTAAATTAAACTATTGGTCAGGGATCAGAAATCTTGACTTTCATGCAATTTTGCCTTTTATGGATTAGTTTAAGAATGAAGACTACTCTTTATTACAAAAAATAAAAATTAAGTTCATTTTGTGTAGCTATAGTTTTTATACATTAAAGATAAAGTTTCCAGTATGATCTGATGAATTATTTCAAGTGTTTTGTTATTAATTGCATTGTTTTCAGGTCTTACTATGTTAACATCTAAAATATTAAATCAAATCCAAACTTTGATCTTTTTTGGAGACAGAGTCTTACTATGTCACCCTCAGTAGAGTGCCATGGCATTATCATAGCTCACAGCAACCTCAGTCTCTTGAGCTCAAGTGATCCTCTAGTCTCAGCCTCCTGGGTAGCTGGGATTATAGGTGCCTGCCATGGTGCTATTTTTAGTAGAGACAGGGTCTTGCTCTTGTTCAGGGTGTTCTCAAACTCCAGATACACCTGCCTTCGCTTCCCAGAGTGCTAGGATTACACGTCCGAGCCATTGCACCTTGCCCCCAGTTTGATCTTTTCTTTACTATGCAGTAAATTTTCATAACATACTCTGTCTTACACTCTAATTTTGAAATATACATATGATCTTTAACTCCTTGGGGGCTTGTAAACTACCTTGTTCCATAGAACTATTTATATTTATTTATATGAAAATAATACCTATATATTCAAAAACTGTTCATATTTTAAGAAAGTGATTATTCTAAATTATCATTCACCAAATGAATATAATAATTAGCATTCTAAATTTCCAGCTACATACATGATCTAGGGTGAGGTTTTGCTCCCTACAATGTACACCCTACAGTTCTTGAACATACACAAGTCTTTCAACATAAGAACTGTGGGATTAAAATCTGAGCAAAGAACATGAATCTAAATAGTCTCTTACAAGAAGTGATTTTTCTCTTTTTACTAAGAAAAGGGAAAGACTATTTTTGTATTAGTGCATTTTAAGGGTTGTATTATGTCCCCCCCAAAAGAATTATACCCCAGGATATGATCTTATTAAGTAATCAGTTTAAAATGGGCCCTCATCTTGCATGTCCAGTGTTTTTATAAGAAGGGCAAATTTAGGCACAGAGACAGATACACACACATAGGGAGCGGGGAACTTCGTGATCATGAAGACAAAGATCAAGGTCATGTGTCTATAGGCCAGGAAGTGCCAAAGATTGCTAGCAACTAGCCAGAGGCTAGAAAATAGTCAGGGAGCAGATTCTCCTTAACAGTTCTCAGAAGGAACCAACCCTGCCCACCCTTGGGTCTTGCATTTCTAGCTCCCAGAACTGAGACAATGCATTTCTAACGCCGCCCAGTTGGTAACAGTTTGTTATGACAGCCCCAGCCAACTAGTACTGCACAGTACATGTGACTAAATCAAAGGTTCTATTCATAATTTCTTAACTCTTTGGTCTAGTTCTAATCTGAAATATAGCAAGGAGACTGCTTTATTTTGGGGAAAAATTTCTTACTATAGGTAACCTGTTTTTCAATATTCATTACCATATTTTGCCCAATAAACTGTTCATTTCAATTAATCAAATAATTTACCTAGAAAAGATACTTCTCTGTGAGGAGATCAAGTAGATGTTTGCCAGTGAGTTTTGTGTTTCTTCTTGAAGGACTGTGGGCTTGTGAATGGACCAAATGCTTGTGAGAGTGGACCAGGTCTGGAAGGCAGAAATGAACACACAGGGAAGACGGGGGCAGCACCAACTCCTGCAGTCCATTTGGCCAGTTCATCCCAAGATAAATCAGACGAACAAAACCCTCTTTTAATGTCACATGCTCCCTCTCTACTCCACTGCATACAATTTTTAGAAGAACCATCTGTACACTGTGTCCACTTCCTTGTCTTCCTCTCATTCTTCAACCTTCTCCACTTTGGCTTCACCCCTATCGTTCTACTGAGACTAGTCTTGTTGAAGATCTAGTGACTCCCAGTTCATGCCCGCAACGTTTCCCTCCCATCGCCCTTCTCCCGTGAGTAGCATATAGCACCATTGACCACCTTCTCCTTGCTGAAACTCCTCTCTGGCTTCTAGGGTACCGCACTCCCCCAGGCTGCAGCACACCTCCCTGGACGTGCCTCTGTCTTTGCTGGCTCTTGCTCTTTATATATTCTTGTTCCTTCCTGCTTTTCCTTCCCCTCCCCCCTTTTAACTGCCTTTCCTGTCTCCCTAGGTTATCTTATTAATCTCATGGCTTTAAGTGCTACCTACATGCCAGTGAATTTCCTGATCCCCAGATCCCATCACGTACCTGTTTACCTGACATGTTTGCCCATCTCCTTGTGTCTTATGAATCTAACATATTCCAAATGAAATTTTCATTCCCATGCAAGCAAATCTGTGTTTACTACAACTCTTTTCATCTCAGTAAAATCCACTGGGAGTTCAGAAGTCGGCCTCCATTCTTCTCCCACCTTTACTTGCCACCTATTTCCCCCCAACTGCATTGCTGAGGTCTAGCCAAAGCAACCAGCATTTCACGTTCAGCTAATTTAACAGCCTCCAACAGATCTCTCCCCTGCCTGTCTTGCCTTCCCAATCTCTCATTCATTCTTCACACAATATTCAGAGGTCGTTATATATGAAAATAGGATCGTTTCATCCCTCTGCTTAAAACTCTTTGGTGACTTCCTTTTGCACGTAGATGAAAATCCAAAGACAGTAACTAGTCTTCAAGACCCTGTGTGACCATGTCCCTGCCTCCCTGTAGAACACTACCCCAAGACTCCTATCCTCCACTTGCTGCTTTTCATTGTACCATCATCTTGAATTTCTTGAACAGGCCAAAATTTTTCTGTGTCAGGGCATTTTACATCTTCTTTTGCCTAAAACGATATGCTAATAGCATGGTTTGAAGGAGGGTGGTTAGCCATATTCGGTTTAGGCCACTGTTGAAGCTGGTTTTGTGACTGGGAAGCTGGGGTGCTCCTCTAGTCCAGCCCCGTGGGGGTCAATGAGGTGGAGCCTACTAGGGTTCCTTACCCATACCTGTGTATGGATTAGAACCGCAGCTGGTGGGTAGACCTGTGGCATTTAAGAGTCCTTGTGAGAGTGATTTCATGCAGACAGCTGTTACTCAGAAAGAGACCAAGGTCAAAATTCTTTCCACTTAAGTCATTGATTCCTTTGAGTATTATACCCATTCTGAGGTTAATTGATTTGGTAACATAGGTGAAAAAGATGTGCTATAAGCTTCTTTGCATGCAAAATATTAAGTGAAATTTAATTGTGTTAATGTTCCTGGGATCACACTTTGCTGTTTTTAAATACTAAAGCAACTTTAAAATATATATTTCCAGTATCATAGCTTTTATTTCAGATCTTCTGTTTCATGATCATATACCCATTTCTAAAACTTTGGCTATTCACATGCAGTTTTAAGATTTTTTTCAATATTTCTGTGCGATTTATGTTAATGTGTATGTGTATGTGTGGAAGAGTGTGTGTATGTTTGCATGTTATATTTTTAACTTTATCTTAACATTAACATCTAGAAAATTAAGGACTTGATATCTCATGATCTCATGTTCCGTCCTTCTATTTATAACAATACAAATGCATATTCATAACATAAAAATATTTATCTGGGTACATGTGAAATTTGAATCATCAGTATTGCAAAATATTAAGTGAAATTTAATTGTGTTTAGGAAAGAGCTATTAAATACTAGCCTTAAACTCAGCCTTACCTAGCTTACATAATTTGACACCCTTATCACCTCAGTTAATTGTGTTTTATTTAGGTCAAGTTTAAAAGGAATTTGTATTTTCTGAGTATGAATCAGTCAAAGACATCAAAGTATTATGGGAAGCGTGAAGCCAGGCTGCAAGTTAAATTGTGCCTGGTGTAATAGAAAAGATGTTTAATATACCTTTGAATATTAAAGGAATGTAGTTTACCAAGTCCTGTCAGTCACTCTTCATTTATGTTTTGTTAATATTTATGTTTGAATTTGGTCCTTATCATTGTCTCTTTGTGAAAGGGACTGGTCCATCCTACTTGGCATTAATGCTTTGCCCACGGATACTCCTCTTGGAGACTCTGTCTTTATAAATGATGAACCAATGAATGGACCACACACACCCATACAAGCCCAATTTCTATATAATAACATAGATTCATTTTATTTCATACATGAATATAAAAGTTTTTTTCAATGCAATGGTGGATGGCCGATGATCTATTTATTATTCCTCAGTCCTCCTTTTGATAAACTATACCTATTCTTTACTCAGGCAACATAGTTCGGTTGGGACCTTTGGTAACAGAACAGATCAAAGTTAATTGGACTACATGGGAATTGAATTGAAGATCGACTTTGACTTCATTAGCACAATGATACAGTCAGCTAAGGTCATAAGATTCAACACTCATGGAAACACTCAAAGGAAAAACTCATTTCAAAGGCAAGTGGGATATGTAGTTTATATATCATTCTGCTTTGTGGATGGAAAATTTAAAAAAGAGCATTTAAAAAATATCAAATAGCACATAATAAAGCAGGTAGGATTTTTATCTCTGCACATTTGACTCAGTTTCCCAAATGGTAGTAAGTGTTAGGAGAATGCTTAGGAAGCAGGGCTAATTCATCACGGTATGAGCAGATAGAGTCAGGTGGAATGACGCTATTAACTGTCAGGACACAGTCACTCTGCAAGCATCAGTGAAATTATGCTAATTTCATCTGTGCCAGTCACATAATGAGAATGGATATTCATGGGTTGGTACAATTGCTAGGCAGTGGACTAAAGGCCAATTGTAAATGGAAAAGGTAAGAGTACCCTGTAGAGGCATATTTCAGTTACAAACATTTCCATAATATCATCACAGAATGGAAACAAATGGCAGGCTGGCCTTTTCTGAGTGCAGAAACCGGATACTCTATCTATTGTTGTTTGCTATAGATATTAAACTTGAGCAAAAAGGCTGTGTTAAATGATAAGATTAGGGATAGGATTTCCAAAGTAGCAGACTATAAAGGCAATGTAGGCAGTTTTTATTCAGGAACAGGATACAAGTGTCTCGAAGGCTGTAAAGTGTATCTGACCACATTTGTAGACACAGGAAATAACATGAGCATAGAATCATCAAAGGGAAATTCTCTAGATAGTTCTGAACACATCTGAAAATTGATCTTTCCTTTTTAAACTAAAGATAGAGGACTTAAGATTTTCTTCCCCTCTTTCTCTGGTTTCTTCAAAATGACATTTTGCTCATGATAATTTTTCAGAAATAAATTTTGTTGTTGTACTCTTTCTCCTATTTACTCTGACCTTGAGTTCCTTTGTTTGGTAGCTATGGTATGTTCTAATGCTATACTGCTGGCACTAGGGCAGTGGTTCCCAACCTTCCTAATGCCGTGGCCCTTGAATACACACAATGTCACGACCCACAGGCTGAGAATCGCTGTACTAGGGGTTTACACTCACAGTGCAGGCTTGATGTTTCAGTAGGGTGTCTGCCTCAGTCAGTTTGAGCTGCTATAACTATACCACAGCCTGGGTGAGTTAAACAAGAAACATTTATTTCTCATAGTCCTGGAGACTGGGAGGTCTCAGATCAAGATGCTGGCAGATTTGATGCCTGGGGGGTCCACTTCCTCTCCATGAATAGCTGTCCCCTTGCTGTGTCCTCGCATGGTGGAAGGGGTGAGGGAGCTCTGTAGAGTCTATTTTATAAGCACATTTATTCCATTTGTGAGGGCCTGGCCCTCATGATCTAATCACCCGTGACTCCCCCCCCCCAGCTATCATTACATTGTGGATTGGGTTACAATATATGGATTCTGAGGGACACAAACATTTAGTGTATGACAGTATCCATTTGGTGTCATCTGAAGAACAACAGGCAGCCCCTTCACCCCCCATACCCCTGACTGTTTGCCTAGGATTAGAGTATTAGATATTAGTTAATTTTTCAATTCAGTTGATATTAATTGAGCAAGTACTATGTGCTAAGCACTATGATAGGTAATGAAGATAAAATAATGTGCAAACAATATTCTCTGTTTCAAGGCATTTGCAGTTAATGCAGTAGTTGTGTCAGCTATCCTTTGGACTTGTAGCCTCTCGTTCCAAAGCACAGACCTCTGGGAGGAAACACCAAGACTTTAGCTCCTAATATTGTAGAGGGGATTTGATGTCAAGCTTTTGACTTAAGACACTTGGGAGATGGAACACAGAATAAGGGGAAATGCCATTTTGCTTACTTCACTGATTTGCAGAGAAGCAAAGGTCCTGACAATATCTTGAGGACCTGATACGTATTGAGAAATAAGAGGAAGCTAGCATCTTTACTTTTTTGGTCTACTTTGCTCATTATTTTTGTTTTGTGGAGAATGTGAAAATTGGATGTCTGAGTTTCTGAAAGTTTGCCTCATGTTCCCTCTTTCAGCATTAACATCATGTTCCCTTTTTAATAATCTGCTATTGCTTTTTCATTTTCTAATATGTAGTCCTTAACATTGTCTATCATTTGTGTTTACACGAATGCATCTTTTCAAGAACCATGCAATTTCACCTTGTCATAAGCGTGCAGGGTCATTATACTAAAAGATATGAGTTGGAGTTTAGAAAATATTTAGTTTATTTACCATTTATTTTTCTCCATCACCCTGGGTAGAATGCCATGGAGTCACAGCTCACAGCAACCTCAAACACGTGGGCTCTTGGCTCAGCCTCCCAAGTAGTTGGGACAATGGGTACCCACCACAACACCTAGCTAATTCTTCTGTTTTTTAGTAGAGACGGGGGTCTCATTTTTGCTTATGCTGGTGGTGCACTCCAAAACTCGACCAATCAACCTGCTTTCACTTCCAGGGTGCTAGGATTACAGGCGTGAGCCACTGTGCCTGGCCTATTTACCATTTTTGATTTTGAAATGTCATGTGCTATCCTTGGCTATTTACTATTTTTATAGCGCTATCTCAATCAAAGAGAGAGAACCATACTTACATTGGATTAGGTGATTTTAAGTCATCCAATATTTTGGTAGAAGAACAAGACGCTATTTCCTCATCTGATAAAAGCATAAATGTCTGAAATCGCATGTTCATTTTATTAAGATTATATCATTCTTTTTATTTGTGATCCTAGTATTTTATTTTATTTTTTATTTTTTTATGAAATCATAAACACATAGATCACGTATACATTAATGCATTTATGGGGTTAGATTATGTCATTCTAATGAGATATTATCCTAGCGTTTAATCTTGTAGCTCAGCACACTTTACACTACATTCCACTAATCAAACTGGTTATTTGCTCTGAACTAAGGAGCAAGGAATCTGCACAAGGTCACTCTGATATCATTATCACAGGGAAGCTCAATAGTACAACTTTCACGACACTCAAATTGCAAGGCCTTCCTCTCCATCCTTTGCCCTCACAACCCCTCTTCTGTGTTCTCTGCTGTCACTGGGACTCACTCACTCATGGTCTCTTTAAATCTTGCCTCTCTTCTCTCATATCTAATTAGTCAATAAGTTTTTTCAGTTGTGCCATAAAAATGTTCCTTGCGCTCGTCACTTATTTCTATTATCTCTGACTCTCTTCTAATTTAGCTTCTTATGTCTTTTTAATGAGAAAACTGCAAACCCTCTAAGTACTTCCTCTGCCTTCAGCGCACTGTGTGAGCCTGCCCTCCCTGGGGCTTCCTCCTGCACCAGGAGACTTCCCGGAAGCAAAGCTTCCAAGGTCTCTCTCTGATGCCCACAGCATCAAGTCCATGATTTCAGGTTTGCATTTATGACTCTCCACGATCCTGCTACAATTTATATTTTCAGTTTTAGATTCCACTACAGCTTCTCATCCCCATTTTTCTGTACACGGTTGCCATTTGTACCCTTTATTTTCTATTCTGGGAATTTATTCACATGATTCTTCTGACTGCCCCCCTTTTTTCCTCTGACTGTCAAAGTCCTGACTCATTTCTCGTACAGGCCACCTTGTAAGGAAGTCTCCCCATCCTCCAGCAGAAGACATTTTCTCTTTTACTCTCCTGTTACTTCATAAATTATCAGAGTAGCTGAAGCTTCTTTGTGATGTTAATTATATGTATTCAGACATATATCAATCAGGCGAGGGTATATTATGTTGTGTTAACAGAAACCCATGCAAAATCTTAATGGTTTAGCTGAGATCCATGTGGCAGTTGAACCTCACAGGCTGCTTGTGACCCTTCTGCCTCAAGGAATGCTCTCACAGTTGCCACACCAGACAGAGATACAGGCAGAATCCCACAAGCTCTTAGAACTTCTTTTTTCCTGGAAGTGACACATCACTCCCCTCTATTTTGTTGGTTAAAGCAAACTACCTTTGAATGGGTAAAAAATGAAAAACTCTTGAATGTGCAGGAAAGAGAAGAACCAGAAATATTGGTGAGCACTACTAATTTCTTCCTTCCTGATTTGTACTCATTTTCTTTCCTTTTTGGTCTTATTTCACTACCCAGGACTTCCAATAAAAGATTGACTAGGAGTGCTTAGAAGGAACCTCCTTGTCTTATTCCTGATCTTAGGCGAAAAGCACGTAATTTTTCACCATTGAGTCTGATGTTAGCTGTAGGTATTGCGGAGATTTTTTCATTAAGTTGATGAAGCTTCCTCTATTCCTAGTTTACAGAGAATTTCTATCACAATTGGATGTTGGGTTTTGTCAAATGTTTTTATTGAATTTATTGATATGGTCATGTGGTTTTTCTTCTTTATTCTGTTGATACAATAGATTACATTAAGTGATCTTTAAATGCTGAATCAGCTTTGCATACCCAGAATAAACCCCACTTGGTCATGGTATATAATGCTTTTTATACATTGTTGGATTTAATTTGTTAATATTTTACTGAGGATTTTTACTTCTATGTTCACGAGAGACACTGGACTATGGTTTTCCTTTCTTACAATATTTAGAGAAAGATTACAAAAAAGACCTCATAGAATGAGTTAGAAAGTATTCCTTCCACTTCCATTTCCAGGAAGCAATTACAAAAAATTATTACCATTTCTTAAATATTTGGTAAAATTCACCAGTGAAACTATCTGAGCCCA
Source organism: Perodicticus potto (assembly GCA_963574655.1). Lineage (NCBI taxonomy): Eukaryota > Metazoa > Chordata > Mammalia > Primates > Lorisidae > Perodicticus > Perodicticus potto. The sequence continues at coordinate 65,783 of CAUYRH010033722.1, read as the reverse complement.
GTGCTTTCTGTTTTAGAAGATTATTAATTATTGAGTCAATTTCAAAAATAGTTATAGGCCTAATTAGATTATTTACTTTTCCTTCTGTGAGTTTTAACAGATCGTCTCTTTTAACGAATTAGTCAATTTCATCTGAATTATCAAATTTGTGGGCCTAGACTTGTTCCTAATGTTCCATTACTATCCTTTTAATGTTTCTGGCATCTGTTGCAAATTCCTGCTTTCATTTTTGATAATAGTAATTTGTATCTGCTCTCTCATTTTCTTATTTAGCTTTGCTAGAGATTTATCAATTTTACTAATCTTTCAAAAAACTAACTTTTGGCTTTGTCAATTTCTCCATATTTTCCTTTTCATTTTTATTGATTTCTGCTCTAATTTTTATTATTTTCTTCCACTTACTCTGCATTTAATTTGCTCTTTTTTTAGCGTCCTAAGATGTTAACTTAGATGATTGATTTTAGATTTTTTTATTTCCTAATAGTGCTATTATTTCTATTATCATGTATGCAGAAATTATCATAAACTCCACATTTATGAAATTAGCACTGTTTTTTTTTTCTCATTGTTTTCTTGCAGGTCACAGAAAAGCATCAGTAAATCAGTGTTTCCAAACCTTAGTTATTCCCATTTCTGTTGTAGTCATATGCCACTTATGATAATAATTAATATTTTAAAAATGGCATTGCTTCTTAAAAATTAAATTAATATGCTTAGAATGGGATCTTTAATACAACTATAAATGGAAATCAGAATCTCTTCTCACATGGGAGCCTTGAAAAATAAATATTAAACTATTAAAATGAAAATATTAGTTGGCTACCATCTGAAGTCATCTTAAGTACCAGCAGTTGTCTTTGTGGTATACTTTTGGAAATAATCAAACAAATATTATTGAAAGAGAAAGCAAATTTCCCCCAAAGTTCTGCACCAGCAGTTGAAAACTTTTTACTTCATTTTCTTGGGGTTAAGTATAGCAACGGAGGGGAAGATTTAACAGAATGGCCCCTTTAATGTGAAGGAAAAAAGAACTAGATTTACAGTCAGAAGAAATGGATTTAAGTGCCCTGGTTTTCTATTTCATTGATGTGTGATGCAGAAAGTACCACAGAATGCTCATTCTTAATGATATTCACTTGACTGTGTTGTCAGATGGAAAATAGATAAATGATGATTAAATTTGAAAATTGTCTAGTTTTATGGGAATATGATTATGATCTGAACAGATATGCTTCTATCTACCTGCTTATAATGTAGGATTCACGGTGTACCAGAGGTAGATATTTGTTATTTTAGCAGGATTTGTACAATTTTTTCTTTTGAAATGGATACTTGCCCAGAGAAATAGGTAGCGTCCTTAAATGCTGAAGAGAAGAGTCATGTTAGAGCAATTGTAAATCAAAATTAGTGAAGAAAAATTGAGGATAAAGACTGTTAACCTGGACATATATTTCTCTCTAAGATGTCCTTGAAGGTGAAAATCTAATTCCTTTCTGAGTTTCACGTGGTTAGAAAATGTGAGTTCTAGCTGCTATTCTGGTAAGTCAAGCCAACATGACCCTATCCACCTCTTTTTCTATTTTTCAAGGGGTTTTTTTGCTCACTTTTTTATTGCCAGAATTTTCTAAAGAGTTATTTCAGAATTGCAGATGAATAACACGACAAACCATTGTGTAGTTCCATTTAAGCAAAGAGCTTGAAATGATTAAATGCTTCACTCGTTTGCTGAATGATTGGCTTCTGAGCCACCATACTAAGCAGTTGCAGTAAGAGCTAAGGTAAATTAGCAAACAGTTTATGAGCCGAATGGAAGTACAGATTAAGATAAAATCTCTCTTTAGGTAAAGTTCCTTGAAATATTTTTCTAAGGATCAAGTTTTTTTAAAAAGGTACATTTGAATACTCCGCTATTTCCTTAGATCCTATAAATCTTTTGCCTTTTAAAAAGGCACATTTGTAAAATTATTTCACACAGAAGCATTATGAAATGTTGTTGTCATTCATATAATAAAGTCAATGACATATCAGTCACTACAGGTTTTGAGAACAAAGAAGTGTCTGCATTCTGAAGCATAAATAAATATATATATATATATATGCATTTATTTTTTACATAGCTCAATTTAATAGCACCCAATCTAGATATGGATAATGGAAATAATGCTGTCTCCATGGATAACTGAAGTTCTGAAAAGTACACTTTCAACGAACACACAGCCTTTGAACAGGACTAATAAGGCGGAATGGGAGCCAGCTTCTGGAATATTTATGCAACTGCTAAATTCTCACTGAAGTCATGGGAGTTTGCTTACGTAAAGGCTGCAAGCTTTAGCCTCCAGAGATTAAAGGGGACAAAAAAATCCCCAAACTCTTTCAACATTAATATTGTCTGTAAGGAATCCAGCCATGACCTAAGCCGTGGAGCTTTTCAAACCTAGCAAGTAGAAGGGTAAACAGTAAACACCAGTTATTTTAAGCACGATCTAATCAGAGTTCAATGAAAAGCAATATTATATTTGATCTCTAAGGTATTAATACTTGTATATCACTATTAGACATTTTTATGTAGTCCATTATCCAAACAATGGCTTTAGTCCATGGTATTTAATAAATCAAGTTTCCATGGCCATGAGACTGGGTGGGAATGAAGATGAAGCCTTTTTTGTCCCTTTTTTTTTTCCTCAGGTGCAATTCTGTGTTAATATAAGAGAAGTGTGGCCTTCCTTCTCATAGCACTAAAAGTGAGATAATCCCTGTGTAAGAAATCAGTAAGTACGGTCTGCTTAATCTAGTCCCAGTGTGAAACTGTTGACATTTGTTCTTTTTTCTATCATTATGTGACTGGGCCTGTTTTGTGCTGGATTAGGCACAAATCTCCTATGCAGCACATTTGGCATGTTACTAGTAGTTTAACTTCATTAATAATGTATGAAGAAAATGTAATCCACGACAAGGAAGGAAAGAAAAGTATTTTTTTTTTTTTTTTGCTTCTCCCAAATCCTTTGGAATGAGTAATTATTCAACATTTTATGTTTGATGTTATCTTTTACAATAGAACGTCCATAGCAATATTTAAAAAAGAAACTTTGGCAACTGCTTGCAGAAAGCACCCCTCTTAAAATGATAAATGTGATTTACCGATGGCCAGAACTTGTTAAACATAGTAGGAAATTAAATATTTATTCAGCTTATTTCATTTTCAGAGTCATAAACGCTCTTTCTGACTTATTCCCAATCACAAGAATTTCCACCAGTCGAGCCATTAGCAGACGTGAAGATAGGGGAGTGCTAAATTAAGATGAGATTGTATAAACAAATAAGAACATATGCAGACTCACATAGGAGGGCAAATGATCATTTCTGATTGAAATGTTTATAGCTGAATGAGTTTGGCTGAATCGCACACATCTGTGCCAAAAGGTAAGCTCTCGCTGCTGCTGCCTTTTTGTTTTCTAAGCAGGTTTACAGATGAAAATGGAACTATATTTGGAACGATATTTTCTGTTTTTCCATACTCTTGATATTTGTGGAAAGACACAAAATGGCCTAAGGAAGCTAAGCTCGCCCCAAGCAGTGGTCACTTACAAGTACTTTTGTACTCTGTACTCCTGTCACATTTGGGCGATCAGAGCAACAGCTGGGGAGACTTTTTCAACAAAGATGAGTGTCAGATAATCCTGATGAGATTCCACATCCAACATCTTTTGTAATTATGTCACATTCAGCTGTAATGGAATAATTCAAGCTGAAAGGACAAGCTTTGATCCTTTCTTAAACCTTTCCCTGTGGACTGGCTATCTAAAAGATTTAAAGATATTTCTGTTACAAGATCTAGTGTTTCCTCAGAGAAGTCATGCTTCTGAAGCATCGTGATCTACAGGGACAATATCGAGTTTGCCGAGCACATTTCTGAAAGCATCATGTTTTAGGGGGAGGGGCTGTGTTTAATGAAGATATCAACAATGCGCTCCTCTTCAATTTTCATCTAGACCATCAGGATTCATTTTCTTATTCTGTCATCCAAATAGGCAGATAGAAAAGTAATTTAAATACATTGTAGAGATGTGTCATTGCACAGTTAAAGCATCTCTGTGAAAATTCATCTTCTTTTATGCCTGCACTTATGTTTTAATAGAACCTGACCTAGGGAAAAGCTAGATATATTGTTGGAATTAAAAAAAATCATTAAAATACTAGCAAGTTAAAATCCCAAATTTCTCCTTTCTAGGGATTTTTTTGTGTAAAATATTTATTATCTTACTTTTATTGAATTTTTGCATTAAACTAATAAAATTGACAACAGGTTCTCAAATTCAAACTTAACACAGAATGTTTGTATACTAATCAAGATTATTCATGTTAAGATCACTTATTCTTGGTTGCAGTCATCTTATTCTCTAAGATGATTTTAATTCTTTTTGAACTTCACTCTTACACTATTATTGCTTTTCTCTGTCTTTTTTTTTGGTTCTTTTTCCTTTCTAATCCCAAATATACATATATATTTTTTCTGAAACTTAATTAGTGACAAACGGAGAAGAATGTGATGGAGAAGAAAACATAAACTTGACTTTAATTTTGGTGTGGAGAAAATTATTACTACAATGAAAACAATCTTTCTTTGAGTTTAATTTTTTCCCCATCCCTTTTTAAGATTAAACTTAAAAAGGGAATCTGTATGCCTGAAATGAAGTTTTCATTGCTGTTTGGTTTATTGAGCAAAGAAAGGCTCAGGACTGAGTGGTACAAATATTAAAACTATTTTTTGCCCAAACTATTGAAGTAACCTTTAATACATGTGATAAAGGTCACCCAGAAGATCGTCTTTCTCACAGAATAACATTTCCTCTGTGCCCCCGTTAAGGGTAGCAAGTGATCCTGGTGCTAAATAGCAAATGTTCTAGCCTCTATTTACGTCTTAGGCTCACACTTTTGTAGAGTTTCCCGTTAAAATGATTTATTTGCATACAAAGAATAATTTTGGATTTTTTAATTTTTGGTTTCATTTAGTCTTTAACTGTGTGTCTGATTTAATTTTAGTAATCACAGCCTTGAAGTAGGTACCATTATTACCATTTTGTAGGTAAGGAAACTGAGGCTTAGCGTGTTTAAAGGACTTACCAAACTAGGCGACAAAACTGAGATTTAAAATTGAAGCTTTCGTCTGATGCTCAGTGCTCTTTCTGCTGTACTGTGGTTTCCTTGTTCTCATTTGATGGAGTGGAAATAGTAATATAGCCACTCAATATCAGTATACTTGCCCTTACACGTTATTACTTTTAATTGTCAGTTGGTAAGGAATCATGTTTTGGACCTAAATTTCTTTTTAAGAATAGGTTTTCTCTCTTGTTACAGGAAGTTGGCTAAAGAGAATGAGAATTGCACTGTCTGACCGTGACTCATCAAAAATATTGAAGGAAACACACTGGACATTTCCATGCTAGCCTTCAAGTCTGAAGTTTAGATTGTGACTCTGTGGACAGGTATGCAAAGAGTCTGGGATATTTATTTAATTGAGTGCAACTGAATGTTCTCCATCTTTATCAGAGTTGGCTGAATTATTTCTGATAAAATAACAAATTATCTTTTGAAGAAGAGAGAAATTGAGAATGTTGAGAAGCTGACCATTAAGACTGTCTCCCTGAAGAGATGTTCCTTGCCAGTGAATATAATAACAAAGGACAGTAGCTATTTCTCTAACAGACTGAAAGTTTGATGGGATGACAGATCTTAAATTTTTACCTGATGCCAACTTCTTCATATATAATGTTGCAATATTTTTTCTTTTATTTAAAATAGATGTTTTACCATGCCATTACTCTTGATAAGTATTTTTATGTAATAGAATTGAAGACATAGGTTGGAATCCCCAGTGAATTCATCAGGTGAAGACCAAACAAATTCTAGCTCTCTAAAACTATGAGATTTTTTCGAGAAAAAGATCCACCGAAACATAACCCCTATTTTGTGGTTTTAGAGTTTTATAATAAAACAGAAAGTGCATGAATTCAACTTGTCCTCTTGTTGGCAATACTTAATAGTATTTTCTTGGTATTTTTCCAACTCAGGATGTTTCGAAAAGAGGTAAAAAGACATCCCCTATATTTTATGCCTTTAAAACAAATCATTACCTAGAAAATTTGAATCTTCTATTTATTGCAGTTGATCAAGTATTAATGCTTTGTATGTGAAGCAAAAAACACCTGCTTTCTTCATTTTAGTCATAATATAAATCCAGAGAAGCACTCTTAAGATGCAGTTATGGTTTTGGGGACAATTTCAACATAGCTAATGGTCCTGCATGAGTTTACTTTTTAAATGTGGCTTCAGATAAATCATTGTCTTAGTTTGCAATAACTTTTCATTTCAGGAGCCATATATCTAAAGATCACTTTCATTCATAAGAAACAGAATGGTTTATATGATTTATTTTCAGTTCATGGAGGCTTTTTCTAGAAAAATATGTCACATATATAACATTCACAGATACACCTAATTTTCTTTAAATTACATTAAGGGGTATGTTAGAAACACTTATTACTATTTCCAAATATAGAAAAAATAGAATAAATACTAATTATTATAATTCCCAGTTTACTTATCACAACTTCAATGATCAACCTGACAATCTTGTTTCACCTGTATCCCTCACACCACTGGATTATTCTGAAGCAAATTCAGACATATCATTTCATCTGTAAGTATTTCCACATATATCTCTCAAAGTGAACATTCTTCCTTAAATATTAAAACATCCATTAACATACTTGGAATAATTAACCATAATTCTTCAAATGTCATCCCATTTAAAATACAGGCTTTTCACATTTATTGAGTAGTCATTATGTCTTTGGTTAATGATATTTTTTTCATTTCAATCTTCAAGAGCTAATAAAGTTATTTTCTTTTCTTAAACTCACAGAGTAAGTATAAAACAGTGGTTGGAAGTATAGACTTGAAAGAAGAGACATCAAGTCCTTTCTTTGCCATTCATTCGCTACATGGCTTGGGGCACATTAGCAAGCCTCAATTTCTTCATGTATAAAAATGGGAATGATAATCCTTAAGTCATATCTTTGTGAGTGGCTAATGATTTATATATGAAAAGTGCTTAGCCTTGTGCCTGCTATGTAGTAATTTCTTAGTAAACGCAAACTATTTTTTAAAAACTTGGAGTGGGAATTTGAACCCAGGTCTGTCTGGTCCCAAAGCCTGTGACCTTTCCACCGTGCCATGCTCAAGTAGTGTGGTGACAGCACTGGCAGCACCCCAGCCTGGACACTCTTTAAAGAGTATTTAATGTGTACTTATTAAGAGTCCACTCTTGATAGCCCTGAACTTTCCATCATCATTGGCAAGCTTGTGACTGGAATTCTTTAGTTGTGGCAATCACTAGTCACAGTAAACAGCTGAGCCTAAACAGGTGGCTCTGAAGGTGAGCGGAGCCAGCCTGGGCCTGCAGGAAAGCAGAGCAGAACACGATGGTGGGCAGGTGGGTTTGACTGGGACAGTGAGGCCTGAGAAATGCTCGCTCCACTCTTCACGGAAAACAAGTTGCCAGCAACCTGCATTCTATGTTCATAATCTTTTTAAAGAGAATATTATCCTGGGCCATGTCTCAGATGCCACAAGAATGATGTTGGTGTTGGTATTTGATCTGTGCTCCCAATTATAGCTCTTGTGCTTTCCAATTTTATTTTTTCTTATCTCAAGAAATATTCCAGTCTAGATTTTGTTCATAACGGAATAGACAAAATACTTTAAAACTATTTTTTTTTATTAAATTATAGCTGTGTACGTTAATGCACTCATGGGATACAATGTGCTGGTTTTATATACAATTTGAAATATTTTCATCAAACTGGTTAACATAGCCTTCACGGCATTTTCTGAGTTATTGTGTTAAGACATTTGCATTCTACATTTCGTAAATTTCACATGTACCCTTGTAAGATGCACTGTAGGTGTGGTCCCACCCATTGCCCTCCCTCCACTCATCCTCACTCCTTCTCTCCCCCTCCCTATCCCTTTTCCCTGTATTCTCTTTTCAGAGTTTTAGAGACATGTAATTTGAAGAATTATGAGCATGAATTACTGCAACTATGTAAAGATTTACAAATGGAAACTAAGTGATGAATAATATTCAATGGGGCATCAATGCAGGACATTGAGCTAAAAACATTATAGTTGCCCCCGTAAATTTTAGTATGGTCTCTTCTTTTGAAATTTGGTCTATTTCATAGTAGTAGTTATCAGGCACATTTCCAAATCCCTTTTAGTTCTTTAGAAACTTTGTCAATATTAATTGGCAGTGGAGAATATACATTTTTAAGATTAAAATGTGTTAAAAGCCATTTAGTGTCTTTAATGTCACAATTGAAAGCCTGTCTAGGGGTCGTTTCTATAGAAAACAAGGTATTAGAACAAATAAGCATTGAAACCATTGTAAAGATGTCATTTTATGTGCTCAAGATATGAACTATTTTTATTAAAAATTATTAATCCTAAAAAAATGAATGTACAAAATAAATTTTGAGAATGATTAGCTGTTAAAATGTGAATTCATTAAGAGCAGAAAGGCAACATTGTTACAGAGACAGAAAGCTTAGCAGATTGGGCCAAAGACTATACAATTATCACTATGAGTTTGAAACTGAAGGCCCTAAAGTGCTGCTTTACCTGCCACCCCCCTCCCCTGGTTTTCACTGCCATAAGGAGTCAGAGCAGAAGCTGGAAACTTCTGTCGAATCTATGTTATTATTGTTTAATGCTTCTAAACTTTAAATTTCTCCATAATTAACAAACCTGTCTTTTATTTACTTCAGAAGTAAGTGGTAGAAGTTAATTCCTTCTTTTATTAACTCAACAAACACTTATTGAGCATCTCCTGGATGCCATGTACTTTTCTCAGCACCTGGGCCGTGGCAATGAACAAGACAGACAAAAATCTTTGTCCTCACAGAAGATGCGGGGAGGCGGAAAATAGACAAGGAAAATATGAAGTATGCTAGCAAAAAATGCTAAGGAGCAGGCTAAAGCAGGGCAGGGGGATTGAAAGTGTCAAGGAGAGGGATGAGATTTTAGGTAAGGCAGACAGGGGAGGTGTTTCTGAGAAGGTGCCTCAGGAATAGAGATTTGAAGGATGTGAGGGGACACCCCTGCAGATATCTGGGTTTGAGCATTTCTAGACAAAACTGACAGCAGCTGTGAAGACCCCAAGGTAGATTGTGACTGGCATGTTGGAAGAATGGCAAAAAGGCTATTGTGCCCTGAGGGAGAGGAGCAGGAGGTAAGGCAAGGGAGAAAATCCAGGCCAGAGTGAGGACCTAGTTGTTAGGCTGAGTTGGGAAGCTATTGCAGGGTCCCTAGCAGGGCAGAGACAAAATCTGACTGAGGCTGTGTGAGGATCACTTGCATAATACATCTTGCTGTGTGCAGAGTAGAAGAATAATTAGGACGATGCTTGGCCCACAGTGAGGCAAAGTACCTGTAAACCATTATTGCTGATTTTATAATTAGTACGGTCTTTAACTATGGTGCCTGCTGAATGAGTTGACAAGATGATTCATCAGATTGGAAACAATCACTTGTTTAACAGAAATGACTGAGTAAAAATGATTAAATCTGCTGTATATGTCTTCTTTTATTTATGGAGTGATGATCTACAGATTTGACTCAAGAGGAAACTTCTTTGTGGCTGTGGTCTATCTCTTTGGAACTTTAGGATTAAATTTTTATTTTGGATGCTTAACTGTTTCAGCTTTACATCGCTTATAAGTAATATTAAAAAACTGACAAATTGTGGCTAGGGAGATCAGACTCTAATATACCTTTAGAATATTAAACAAATCTATTCATCACCTAAAATATGTTTCTTAAAAAAGTACCTGAATGTCCTTATGCTGGTTATTCACAAAGAATGATAAGCTTTAAATTAAAATATTAGAATATAGGTTTTTTTTCTATTGTTCTGTTCTATCGAAATCCTTTTTGCAATATGTCCTAATGGTAACAGTTAACATTTCTTCTAGTGGATTTATTTATTTATTTATTGTTTTAGGTTCAAAGAATTAAGCTACACTATTTGCATTTGTTAGGAAAAGACCCTCTTACAGTTGTGTCCTGTCTCTAAGAGGTGTGCCATATACCCCCATGCCCCTCCCCACTACCTCATACTTCCACCCCCTACCTTGAATTGATTTGAATTTTTCTCTTATGTGGGTATATATTAGATCATCTACTGTCTTCAGATTAGAATTGAGCACATTGGATTCTTGCTTCTCCATTCTTGTGATGCCTTGTTAAGAAGAATGTGTCTCAACTGGATCCAGGTTAATATAAAAGATACAAAGTCTCACTCTACTTTAATGGCTGAATAGCATTCCATGGTATACTTACACCACAGCTTGTTAATCCATTCCTGGGTTGTTGGGCATTTAGGTTGTTTCCACATTTCAGTGATTGTAAATTGAGCTGTGATAAACAATCTAGTGCAAATGTCCTTATGATAAAATGATTTTTTTTTTTCCTTCTGAGTTAATGCCTAGCAATGCGATTGCAGGATCAAATGGAAGGTCTAATTTGAGTTCTTTGAGGATTCAACATACTTCCTTCCAAAAAGGTTGTATTTGCAGTCTCACCAGCAGTGTAAAAGTGTTCCATTCTCTCCACATCCATGCCAGCATCTGCAACTTTGAGACTTTGTGAATGGAGTTGTTTTTGAAAATTCTGGATTAAACAGTGATACTATATCTTGAATATGTAGTATATTTTAGAGAAATTATTATTGCCATTAAAATTTAGAGTGCAACAACAAAAAAAGGGAATTTTGCGGGGGGAACAATTTAATGAATCAATTTTTCTGTGAATTTTTTTTATAATTGTATTAAACTTTAAAATTTTCCTTCTTTCCAATAAGAACAGATTTATAAATGTGCTAGAGCTCATGTTTCAGTAGGAATATATATCTACATGTCTATATCCATACTTATGTATCAGACCATTCATTTTCTTGTGACAGATGCTATTTTAGGAAAAGGTGATATTAATCACTGAAAATAATATTTTTTTTCCAAGAGTCTATTCCTTACAGATCTTTACTACATTATCCATTTTGCTTGGCATTTGATGCTGTCTGTGAAATTCAAGGAGTTCACTTAGGGACTCCTGTCAACTTCTTCTTACTTGATGCTCCCCACACCCACTTAGCCTTCAGCAATCAGCTGCATTTCATAGGAGCCCAAATTTAATAAACTCCAATTTCCTACATTTCATTTAAAAGTAGATGTTGAGAGAATGTCGATATAGAAAGAACCAGAACTGGGAAATTATAAATTTAGCTAATACTTATAAAATAGATTATTTGGTAGTATCTGTCAGTCTTCATTCTTGGAATATGGTTTTTTAGTTCTTCTAAAGTAAGTATTTGTTTACTTAAAAAAGCAAAAAAGTACTTCGCATATGTAAAACCAGTATCGCCACTGATGAAAGAATTAGCTTCTTACTCTTTCTTACTTGCAAAAAGTGAAAGAGCAAAAAATAGGTAAAATCTTTTTAGAAAGTGGTGTGATGAAGGAAGGAAAGTATAACTTTACAGACCTGTGCCCACACATTCACTTAAAATATTCAAAAAGCAAATTCTTTAGTAGAAGTTTGAATTACTATGAAGTTTGATGTTGAATCTTGGTGGAGAAACTTGAAATGCAGTTTTATTGCAACACCAATTGCATCAGTGTCTCTTGAATTCTGTTGTACTTAAGAATTTCCCAAATAACTTAATAAAAAATGTAACCCTCTTGTCCACCACCAGGGAGTCTGATCCAGCTAGTCTCTGGTAGGGTTCATACAGAAATTATATATGAAGAGCCTCCCAGATGATTTGAAACAAGTGGTCCTACAGTCATACTTTCATGGTCTCCTGCTTCACCTGGTCTCTCACTGTTGATACTTACATTCTGTCCTTGGAGTTGTAAATTAAAATTTGCCCTCTCTTTCTTAGTACACATTTTTACTTTTTCATTTTTGAAATGATGAAAAACTGTGATCTCCCTAAACTCTTGCCTTCCCTTGCCTTAGAAACTCATGAAATTTTGTTCTTCCCTGTTTCTCCTTCCCATTTTGGAGAAGAATGTGTCCCTGCTTCTAATGAGATATGAGCTACACTAATGTAGAGGTGAACTGCTTAATACCTGGACTTGGGCAGTGGTAAGAAAAGGAATGGTCGGGAGGGATGTTTTGTGGCAGGAATGAAAGAAGAAATACAAGCTTAAAAGCTAAGAGAAGGTTCAGTTTCTAGTAATACTGGTTAGAATCACTTGGAGGAACTGTTTAACTAAAAATGCTAGATAAATTCTAACAAAATTCTTAAAACATAATGAAGACAATTTGACAAGACATTAAGGCATCATTATCAGACTTGATGTATGTTCTTTTTAATCCACTGTGACCCCCAATCCATTGTTCCTCCCAACATTTCAGTGTCTCTCACCCCCATGATAGGTTCATTCTCCTCTTTCATTATTTAAATTCCATGGGCAATTGGTATAAATCACTCTCTTATACATTTTCTTGCCTTGGGCTTCACTGTAGTTGGTTTGGCACAATTGTAATTAAATCCAAGTTTCTCCACTGGTGCTTGTACAGCTAAGCACAGTTGAAATAAAACATAAAACACAAACACAATGAAAGGTATTGCTTTAAATTTAGTACTTTCAGAATGAAAAGTACTTTCTGTTCCTGGCCCATTTATAGACCCACTCTCCTAGATGACCCTTTTACACCTTTCTTTCTGATCGTCAGCACTATCTCCCCATACTTTGTCATCACACACAATGAAATACCCATATTCTCGTGGAAAGCCAACGCCTCTCCCAGAGCTGCTGATGCTCTCTCTTCATACTTTCTCAGTGACATCGCTCCAACAATTCTCCCCCTACCTCTTAGGACATTCATTTTTTACCCTACTGAACAATTCTCCATGATCACAGAAATATGCTCTTATTTCTCCCATCAGAAACAAAAACATCAACAACAAAGTTTTCTTGACCCCAGTTCTTCTGCCGTCTACCACCATTTCTTTGCCCCTTTGCATCAAAGCTATATGAAGTTGTCTATGCACCCTGACTTCTGTTCTGTTCCTCCTAATCTCTCTTATCCTATTTAAATTAATTAGGCTCCTACTCCCCTCTCCTAAGATCACCAATGACGTCTGCTTTGTTCGAGGTTAGTTCTCAGTCCTTATCTTTCTTTTGAACCATTGGTAACATTTAACGTTGACTATTTCCTTCTCTCTAATATATTGGCATCTAGGACACAACACACTCCTTTTCCTTCCCACTTTGCTGGCCCACCCAACTCTGTCTTCTTCACTGGTTCTTCCCTTTGCTTGCTGACATTTTAGAGATGGAAAGTGTCCTAGCACTCTGTCTTCTTTTTCTTCTTTCTTTTTATGCTCTCTCCCTCAGTGATCCTGTTCTCAACTAATTTTGAGGCCTTAAATACCATCTCTATGTTAATGGCTCCCAAACTTATGTTTTTAGCTCGATATCCTTTCCAGTTGTTACTTGACATTTTCACTTGGACATCTAATGGATTATTGTAAATTCACATGTTCAGAATTTCACATGTTCAAAAACAGAAACTCTGTTTCACATTTTGAAATTCACATGTTCAAAAACAGAAACTCTGAAACTGTCCATACTATTAAACAAACAAACAAATAAACCAAAAGCATAATAAAACTACCTTGGTTGATGATAACCTTTATCCTTCTGTTATTCTCAGGCCATGAATTTTCATATAGTCCTTGATTTCCATCCCCCACATTCAATACTTTATTAAATTCTGTTGACCCAATCTCTAAAATGCATTCACAATCTATTTTTTTCTGCATCACCTCTACTCATATTCTCCTGGTCCACGATATCATCATCCCTTACTTGGAGAGCAATTACTCCTAAGTGAGTAGAGCAGTAAACTCCTGAGTGATCTTCCTGCTTTTACTCGACTCTCCTATAGTTTCTTTTCAATAAAAGATCTTTTAAACCACAAGTCAAATCATATTGCACTTTTGCTCAAAACCATGCACTAGCTTTCCACTTCTCTTCACGTGAAAGCTAAGTCCTTACAGGATTTGCACCTTGCCCCCACTGTTATTTTCCTGACCTTATCTCTTTATTTCCAACTCATCTCTTAACTTTGTTGAGAAAATAAAAAAAAAGAAATCAGTTATAAAGTAGATCATTGTAATAAAACTGACAAATTTTTGTTGAGACTGATGAATAAAAGAAAAAAAGGCATAAATAATCACCAAAAAGAAATGAAAGGGGGACATCACTACAGATGCTGCAGATATAGATATAGAAGAGATTAGGGCAAACAATGTTAATTTATGTTAAAAATTAGAAAATATGTCTTTTGCCCATTTTTTAATAGGGTTGTTTGGTTTTTTTTTTTTCCTTGTTGATTTGTTTGAATTATTTGCAGATTCTGGATATTAGCTCTTTATCTGTTGTATAAGTTGTCAATATTTTCTTCCATTCTGTAGGGTGTCTAATAACTTTTTTGATTGTTTCCTTTGCTGTTCAGAAGCTTTTTATTTAATTCATTCCCATTTACTTATTTCTGTTGCACTATATTTGCCTTTGGAGTATTAGTCATAAATTGTTTGCCTAGGCTTATGTCTAGAAGGAATATTTTCCCTACATTTTCTTCTAGAATTTTTATCACCTGATCCCTTTCAGAATGGCCATTATTAAAACACCAAAAAAACAACAGGTGCTGGCATGGATGCAGAGAGAAAGGGATGCTTCTACACTATTGGGACTTTAAGTTAATACAACCTCCATAGAAAGCAGTATAGAGATTTCTCAGATTAATACATGTAGAATTAACCATTCAACTCAGAATTCCCACTACTGGGTATCTGGGCAAAGAAAAAAAAAGTCAGTTTTATCAAAAAAGACACCTGCAATAGAGTAACAGTGGGGGCAGGGTGCAGGTGCAACTTCTGTAAGGACTTGAATGTTTATTGTAGCACAATTCACAACTGTAAAGATGTAGAATCAACCTAAGTGCCCCTCAATTCATGAGTGGACTAAGAAAATGTGATATATAAACACATATATATATACCATGGAGCACTACTCAGCTATTAAAGGGAATGAAATAATGTCTTTTGCAGCAACTTGGATGAAATTAGAGAAGACTGTCCTAAGTGTAGTATCTTAGGAATGGAAAAACAAGCACCACACGTACTCTGTAATAATTAAGAGTTAATAAATGACACACAAGGGCACAAAGAGATGTTAAGGTCATAGAGCATCAAGGAGTGGGGAGCAGAGGAGGGGTAAACACCTACCTACTGGGTACAATATACACTATTTGGTGATGAGAGCACTAAAAGCTCTGATTTGAGTATTATGAAAGATAGCTATGTAACAAAAACATTTGTATCCCCTTAATATTTTGAAATGAAAAAGAAAAAAAATTGGAAGATATATCACAATTAACCATTTAATAGACAAATCTAATTTGCCAACATTCATTCCACAGAGAAAAATACAAATAGTCACTTATCCAGAAGTAAGTAAAAAAAATTTTTTTTCATACAGTAAACTTGAATATTGAAGGAAATAATGCATATAAAGCAAATACCTTACTAAGTACTGGTGCTTTCAATTACTAGTATAATGTTTGAGTCATATACCTCAGGGTGGCTGTTGAAATCATATGAGTAGATAACTTTCTGTAGAGTGAACATGCAGAAATCAAAATCACAGTCCTAGGAGGTGGAGTAACTCAGAGATCATAATCCATTCAGATCGTTTTATAGCAAAGGAATCTGGAAGCCAGAAGGGTAATAAACCTCTTCACAGAGCAAGTTAGTGGCACTTTCAGGACAGTTTTTCTCCTGATTGCTGATCTAGAGATCTTTCTGAAGAACTTAGAGTATGAATAAAAATAAATTGCAATACATGCATAACTAGCAAGAATAACTGTTGCAGCCCCTATGGCCCCTGTCTCCATCGCCACAGGAAGGAACCAGACGTGAAGCAGATTAGAAGTACAAACTTGCAGAAGGTGGGCTAAACTTGATTGCAGGGTAGCCCTGAGCAACCTCCGCAGTAGCCTTTTATTGAGACAGTACAAGACAGGTGAGGGGAGTATAAGATAATGGCTGCATGCCTAAGGATCACCATCAGCACGGGCTCTTTCTTTGAAAGGAAAACCTGTGGATGAATTGCCCGAGGGTCTGCCCCCCAACCGCAAATCATCTTGCTCGGAGATCCTCTGGCTCTGGGCGTCCTCTAGAAATAATATTACCATGGAAACACTGATCTTATAAAATAAGGGAATTCCACATGCTTGCTTTTGTTTATAGTCTAATTACAAAATTATTTTTCTACTTTCATACCTATTTTAATGCTAAACTATGTGATAATGGTGTTGGAAATCTGGTTTCCAACCATGTAGTTAAAGCTCCATGTTGATCTGGTGCAGGGATGTTTACATAACTTCTGGGCCTTACTGCAATAAGAATGTGACAGGTCCTTGTTCCCATCCATGGTGAACAGATGACCCAATGGATTTTTAGCCTCACCTATGAGATATGCTTGGTGCCTGGGTTGGGAGTGAGAAGAGGCCTTTGACGAGTTACCCACTGAATGTTTGATGTTTCTGCCAGCCCAGGGGAGGGAGAGTCACTGCCTTGATATCATGAGGTGTGTATCCAACAATCTCCTTCTCTGTGTCTGCATCCAGGCCCTCCTGGGGCAGAAGAGTAATGAAAGAATGTGAGCTTTCCATTGTCCAAGTTGAAGGTGTTAGTGGTCACAGGGCTAGAGAGCAGGAGGCAGGGCAGGGCCTCAGTGGCCAAGAATCCATCTGAAGTTGGTGGGAAGTGGAGAGATGGTACGAAAAAGACTATTGATGAGTTAGGTTCCTAGCCCCTGTGCCTGCTGTACTGTCCCCCAGATTTCATTTACAAAAGACAAATGCAAATGATCCCATTTCACGGATGACTTTGGCCAATTTGTTTAACTCCTCTAAGCCTTGTTTTTCTTAGATCATCATTTCAATATGGTGGCTGCAGAGGATTAAACTCCAAGTGCTGGGCTCCCTTGAACATGGTGTCCTGTGTGACTGTCTTGGTCACATGCCCATGAAGCTAGCCCTGATCTGGTGATGTGGTTCTCGCATAACCCCAAATAAGGCTCTAGTTAATGGTTGTCTTACCATTAACTCAGTTTCTTACTGGCACTTCATCTCCTCTTTATTCTGTTTACCCTATTGGAATCTTTCTATGTTATCAAGTTTTATCCTGAGGCTCCAATATTCATAAAGGCCTTGAAGATTTGCACTCTGGTTTTCATAACCTAGTTAGTTATGAGTTAATTGACTGTTTTGTTCTCTTTTTGTTGCATGTAACACTTATAAACACAAATTTTGAGGGCAACCAGATGTGAGTTTGAGTCCTGTGTCTACTTTCACTTGATGGGTGAACTGGGACAAGTTATGGGTTATGTTCCTTGGATCATTCATTAAAAAAAACTATGTAGTTAAGAGTGTGAAATTTGGAACTTTATTGCCTAGTTTTAAATTAGCCATATGCCTGTTGGTAAGATTTTAACTTCTTTGTGCCTCAGTTTCTTCCTCCTGAAAATGGCAATAATAATATAATCCACCCTGTGGGATTGTATTGAGGATTCAGTGAGCCAAAACATGGAAAGTGCTTGAAAAGATATGGAATCAATCTAAGTACTCATCAACTGATGTGTAGATTAAAGAAAATTTGATACATAGTATACCATGGAGTATTACCCAGTGATAAGAAAGAATGAAATCATGTCTTTTGCAGCTAATTGGATAGAACTAGAGGCCATTATCCTAAGTGAAGTAACTCAGGGACAGAAACTAAATGCTACATGTTCCTACTTATGAGAGGGAGCTAAAAGCATGGCTGAGCAAGGACACACAGAGTGGTAAGATAGACACTGGAGACTCAAAAAGGAGGAGGATGGGAAAGCAAAGTATGAAAGGTTACTTATGCGGCCCTATTCAGGCAATGGGTCCATTAAAAGCCCAGACTTTACCACTATATAATACTGTATATAAATGTAATGGAATTCAACCCGTACCCTCAAATCAGTTAAAATAAAATTAAAAATGGTGCTTCAAACAGTGTCTGGCACATTGTAAGTATTTAATAAATGCTAGCTATTGATATTTTCTTACTTATTTATTTAGTTCTTTTTTAGAAAAAGAGTCTTGCTCTGTCATCCAGGCTGGAGTGCAGTGGCACAATCACAGCTCACTACAGCCTCAAACTCCTAGGTTCCAGCGATCTTCTCACCTCAGCCTCCCAAGTAAATAGGACTATAGTTATATATCACCTTGCCTAGGTAATTTTTCTTATTTTATACAGAATTGAGGTCTTGATATGTTGCACAGGCTGGTTTCCAACTCTTGGCCTTAAAGGACCCCTCCTTCCTTGGCCTCCCAAAGTGGTGGGATTACAGATGTGAGCCACTATTCCTGTCTTCATTCATTTATGGAAAAAATGTTTATACCTCAATCTCATTTTTCCATGTATAATATTTCTTATCTCATGCTTAATATTAGAGATAAATACCCATAAACAGGGTGACACTTGCTAAGTGCTTAGCAAAATGACTATTACTTTGTATAACCATAATAAGTGGTAGGTTTTACAATAATAATCAGTAATTATTAGGAGTCAGAAGAAAGATGTCAGGGTCAGAGCTATTTGATGGTAGTGAGAGGTAAGAGCTTGTCTAGGAACTGAAAGTTACACAGTGGAAAACATATCATCTTAGTCCTATTCCTTAGGCATTCCTTTCCTCTACCTTGGGTGACAGCTTGGTCACCCTAAGCCATCTGATCTAGATAAGATTGAATTATACCCTCTATCTCATGACCTGAATAAACCATCAGTCCTTCTAAGTTTTCTTCACAATTCCCACCC
This sequence comes from Perodicticus potto, assembly GCA_963574655.1. NCBI lineage: Eukaryota > Metazoa > Chordata > Mammalia > Primates > Lorisidae > Perodicticus > Perodicticus potto. Next base: position 46,798 of record CAUYRH010033722.1, on the reverse strand, counting down.
AAGCATTTATGTTTAGATAGTCATTAAAGTGCTCAACTGAGCAATAGCCTTCCAATAACACAATCCATTATCTAGAGAAAATTTAATATTGTGGATGGTGAAATATTTCTTTATTATATTTTTCCTTAGATGTTTGACAAAACCCATTCTTCCATTTTTTAAAAACTTAACACGTATTTATTAAATGCGACCTACAGTTTAGGCAGTAGGCTTTTAGGAATACAAAAGGAGACCCTGACTTCATGGTATTTAGTTAAATTAAACTATGGATATATGTATGACAATACATATCTACCCCCACCATTTGGTTAGTGTCGTAGCATACATCATGAAAGAGATTTGTTAGAACTAGACTTAGATTTTCAGCAACTCTGTACTCGCTCTTCAGTTCTCACTCAAATCAAAGAAGAGAGAAAGAATTGGCAGTCTATGCCAGTGGGAAGAAGTGGCTGGGAGGTGAGTCTCTGACATCTAGGCCCTAGAGTCATTTTTGTTGGGGGTGAGGAGTCTTTTTTTTTTTTTTTTTTTAAAGAAGCCATGCAAGTAACTATCGAAAAAAGTTTATTGAGGTAATGAATGGATGAAGATGGTGAGTCATGCTTACCAAGAATAAATGTGCTGAGTTGTTGATGAGGTACATAAATAATTAGTAACACATTTAAAATTGCTGACACTTCCTAACCACTTTCAGCTGGTTCTTTGTGGCACACTATAGGGAACTTGATAATTAGACGTCATTTCATACTAAATAGGATGCAAAATGTTCTTTTGTGTGGTCTGATTCTTTCTTCTTTTCCTTGAGTTCCTTTGATAAATAGCAGAAAGGGAGGGAGACAGTTTGCAAAGGCAAACTTTCTTGATGCAGAGAAGAGAGAAGAAAAGAAACTTTATTTTCAATGATATGTATTCATTTGTGATGCAGACCCAACTTCTTGCTCAAAAATCATAAAGTTGGTCATGTTTCTTAGGATCATGGCTTGCTGAAGCATTTTTGCCTCAGTGAAAAAATGCATGACACACAAATTCAAAGGTTGAGACAGGATAGAGGATTACTAGATTAATCTTAAAATGAAATGGTAAGGAACAATGTCCTAAAATCTTCTAGAAAAGAAGGAGTTTGTCTTTAACCAAAAAGCTACTTCACATGTAGATTCTCTTGATTATGCTCCTGATCTTAGGTCATAAAATTATATGAACAATAAGCCTTAAAATGGAAGGCCAACAAGTGATCATTTATTATGGACCATTAGTCTGGTCTTCTAGAGTGTGGTCACAGACATGTCCTTCCTACTAATCTGTGACTTCATGAACTGATAGGAGATGGGCAGATCAGTAATTTAGGCATTTAAATAATTTTTTTTAAGTTTCCTTTTTCTTAGTTTATTATACAATAAATATTGGTTTCTCCTGAGCAGATATAGTAGTTGGATAGACGTTACTGATCAAGGGACAAGTTAAAAGGCCACTTGAGTTTCCTTCTTAAGTTCCACTGACACTTGTTCTCTTTTGGTTGTTCTCTCTGCTCTTCTGCATTCTTGAGTCACATTGTGAATCAAACTTAATAAATTGAAGCCAATGCTTTTAGTTTGGAGAATCTTCTACAGAAGTTTAGTTGATAGGAGGTTTTGCATGAAAAACCAGAAGGTTAGCTGACATTCCTTTTACCAATAAATTCAGCATTGTATGAGAACTTTGATGGGTTCTTACAAACTTATGTTAATATTTGCTAAATTGATGGGAGTCTTGTGTAAGTTAAGAAATTCTATTCCCAATTGATCCGCTCACTTTTGGATTTGTCACTTGGACCTTCGTAATTTGGTTATGTTTTGATATTTGTTATTTTTGGCATTCCATATTCATTTACTCCACTTATGGTAACAAGAGGCTATGTAGGCACCCATTTCTCCCCCATTTTTAGTTACATAGTTAGTTAGAATTGACTCCCTCATTGATTCAGGATGTGTGGATTTTATGTTCAGGCTGGACTCAGAGATTCTTCTTCTCCTGACCACCATGATTAGAATGAGCACATGACCCAATCTAAGCTAATAAGACACAAAGAGAATTTTGCAGGTGAAAATTATTTCCTGTTAGACTTAAATCTCAGAAGGTAACACTAACAAGAAAAAGGCAGTGCTGAATAATGTAGAAAACCCATTCTATGACACTGTCTAAGTCCCAAGTTTGAAACATGCCCCCAATCAGTCTTATCCCTGGACTGTTCACTTACAGGAACCAGTGAATTTCCTTTTGGAGAAGCCAAATTTAGGTTAGGTATTCTGTCACTTGCAAGTAAGAGAGTTCTAATTGGGTGGCACCTGTGGCTAAGTAGGGTGCCCGTCCTATGTACCGAGGTTGGCAGGTTCAAACCCGGCCCCAGCCAAACTGCAACAAAAAAAGAGCCGGGTGTTGTGGCAGATGCTTGTAGTCCCAGCTACTTGGGAGGCTGAGGCCAGATAATCACCTAAGGCCGAGAGCTAGTGGCTGCTGTGAGCTATGACGCCAAGGCACTCTACCCAAGGCGATAACTTGAGGATCTCAAAAAAAAAAAAGAAAAGAAAAAGAAAAAGAGAGAGAGAGTCCTAATTGACACAGGCTCTTTTTTTTTTTCTTTTAAGATAAACGAGTGAATCTGTTTTGAGGGTGGCTTACCTTTACCTTGTTTGGTTGCCTTTTTTCTTTTTTGGTGTCATTTTCTGTTTTATTTCACAATAAAAAGGTAAAAATTTTAATAAATAAAATGTATTTGATAAATTAATTACATCATTGAATAATTTAAAGCATATTAGTGATCATCTATCCCTAATGGACAAATCTCTCCTATAGTTGTTACTCAAAGTGCGTTATGAGGACCATCAGCCTTGACAAACCCCGAGAGCTTCTTAGAAAGGCACTGTCTCAGTCCCCACCCCAGACCTACTGAATCAGAATCTTCATTTTAACAAGATCCTCAAGTAGACCCATTATTTTCATCTTACCTAAGTTGTCTACACCCACAAAGATCTCATCTAATTTTTTTTTTTTTGAGGCAGAGTCTCACTCTGTGGCTCAGGTTAGAGTGCCATGGAGCTAACAGCAACCTTAAACTACTGGACTCAAGTGATCCTCTTGCCTCAACCTGTCCAGTAAATGGGACTACAGGCCCCTGCCACTGTGCCTGGCTAATTTTTCTATATGTTTAGTAGAGATGTGGTCTCTCTGTTGGATAGAGTGGTCTCAAACTCCTGAGCTCAAAGGATCCTCCTGCCTTGGCTTCCCAGAGTGCTAGGATTACAGGCATGATCCACCATACCAATGCAAATCTGATTTTTTTCAATTTATGTACATGATTTTTCTTGACATAAAGAATATTCTACATATTCTTCTTTATGTCTTCTTTTCAAAAGCCTTGCAGTGGTGCTACAGGTTGAATTGTGTGACCCTTCCCCTTCAAATTCTATCTTGAAGTCTAAATCTCTTGTGCCTCAGTGAGACCTTATTTGAAGGTAGGATCTTTAGAGAAGTAATACAGTTAAAATGAGATCATTTAGGTAGGCCTCAATGCAAGATAACTGGTGCTCTTGTAAAAAGAGAAATTGGGACACAGTCACACATGCAGGGAAACAGCCATGTGAAGAGACATAGAAAGAAGATGGTCCTCTACAAGTCAGGAAAAGTCCTCTGGGACAGGCTTCTCGGCCCTCGTAGAGAGCCAACCATCTTAACACCTTGATCGTGGACTTCTAGCCTCCAGAACTAGGAGAGAACAAATTTCTGTTCTTAGGCTCTGGTTTGTGATACTTTGCTATAGCAGTTTTAGTAAATTAGTGCAATTGGTAGAGAAACTCGCTTTGGAACTTGAGTGAGATATGCATAAATAAAAAAAAGCACAATTTTATCTGACTTCATTTGACAGAGCTTTTGCCACAAGTTGTTGATATTTGTAGAGCTAGAATTGGATTTAGAAAGCACTTAGAAAAATCAAGGATGGCAGAATTATAAAGTAAATAAAGGAAGAGATTGAATATATTTAATATTCAAAGCTGATTTCAGGGACGATTGCTTTTGGCAAGAAAATGGATGGACCCTATTTTTAGCATATGTGATAATTTCCATATTTCTGTACTTTGCTGAGGTATTTAGAAAATTAATGTGATATGATATGGCAAAGGATTCTGCAAATCCTTCAATAAAAAAAATCCACAAAGTTTCAGGATAATCCCAATGTTTAAGCATTTTCATCACTGCCTTCTTTCAACATGTGTTGTGAAATAATCATTGAAAATTCGTACAGTTTTTATGAATTGCAATTGTCCTAAACCAATTAATTTCTTCTATGTAACTAAAGGAAATTGCAAGTTAGATTTCTACTTATACCCAATCTCTTTAAGTTTAAATTCTTGACTCCCAACCAAAGATTGAGAGTTACAGATTGGCTACTATATGAAAGAAAATAGAATTCTAGTAAGGGACATCTCTGTCTTTCATACACATGTTTATATGTGTATATATATACACACACATACAGAGCATTATATAAGGTTTTCAGATGAATATATTTGACTTGAAAGGCTAAAAACAAAGACAGTTTCATCCCAGATTACATATGGTAGTTCCAAAATGAGGAGGTAAATTTTTAAGTAGGCTGATCTATGGAAACAGTGTATAAATGCAAACTTTTCCTTCCTAGTTATTTCGTAAAATGAATTTAACCAATTCTCTATTGTGTTGTTAACCCCCTGACGCATTTTCCAGTTGTCTGTTTTGGTGCTGGCTGAGGGAGCACAGAGAACCCTGAAAAGTTACATTTCTCCTGGTCCATGACAGATGGAGAGATATAAAACTTACTGTCCTTTTGCCCTCCCTCTTCAAATGGCGAAATCCCACTCATAATCAAAAACTGATTTTTAAAAATAAGAGATGCTACTTTTGGCCCTTGCTACCTGAACTGCATATGATTGTCATGGTCTCAGTTTATATGACATACCGTTTATGAGAATACGTCATCTAAAACATTTATGGTAATTCTTAGGAAAAAGAAGTTATACCAATAGACAATAAAATACTCTTCAGGTTAGCATTTGCAAACTTAGAGGGGAACGTTTTCAGCATTATGTGGTTTGTCTTCTCAATGACCTAGTTGACCTCAAGCCTTGAGTTGTCATATTCAAACATTTGGCATTATTTTCAAAGATCTGTCTTAGAATGGTTTAGTTGAGAAGCATACACATAGCATTAAACAACTTTAAAATGTTATTTTTAACCCATTGCCATGTTCCTTATTCCCTGCATAGTCTTGTGTTCATCTCTTAATGTTTTAAACCAATCTGTTTTTTTTTTCTTTTCTTTTCTTTCTTTTTTTTTTTTTTTTGAGACAGAGTCTCACTACGTCTCCCTCAGTAGAGTGCCGTGGCATCACAACTCACAGCAACCTCAAACTCTTGGGTTTAAGCCATTCTCTTGCCTCAGCCTCCCAAGTAGCTGGGACTACAGCCTCCTGCCACAACGCCCAGCTATAAACCAATCTGTTTTAAAAGAAAAAACAACAATGTCCTCTTCTACTCTTCCCCCTCCAATACTCTTCAATACTCTTGTTTTACCTGGGGTGCTTTACAGGACCAGGAAGCATATAGCCTGACACCTTGATAGTTAAAATGGAGAACACGCACACAACAGCAAGAACAATAATACTTAAGGGAAAATGTTCTATCTTTAGAAGTTTCTGAGTCTTATAAAAAAATAAAGTTTCTATGCAAAATATTAGGTTTCCACCACAGTTTTTTTCCAACTGAATTCTCCTTCTTTTTGGTATACAGTGTGTGAGTGCATATCCCCACTGTGGACTTTGGTTACAGAAGCAGACGGAAAAGGTCAAACAATTGATAGGAATTTTTCAATCTGTGTTCTTGAAATCACATTTCTCAAAAATGCTATTCTGTTCTAAGCTCTACTGGCTTTGACTATTTCCCTGACCATTTTTTCCCTAGTTAATCAACGATATGTGGAATTCTGATTCTCTCATGTTGCTTCGCTTCATTTTTGAGATTTTTAGTGCCAGAAAGGACATTTATCTTATCCAGGTGCAAACTTAAATAAGCTCTCCATTTCTCTAGGTCACTGATGGCAAATGTTAAACAAATTTGCCTTTGGGATTTTCTATTCATTTCCCACCCGGTTGACACTGAGCCAGTGATAACCACTCAATAGCTCTGCTGCTCTCCATCATTCGTGTGACCCAGACTGTGTTTCCAGTCTGTTGATGACTCTATCATGTAGGGCTGAGTCAAAAGCCTTGCTCAAGTCAGGAGGGATCGTGTCTATTTCTTTCCCTCTGTGTCCTAAGAGTTCCTTCCTTTGGAAAGAAAATGTGAAAAGGAGCCTTTCACGCCAATCAATCTAAATGTTAATTCAAACTTATTGAGCAAGGTTCAGTAAAATCGAACTTGAAGATCCTGTAAAGATAAAAACTATAGGCACATTTTCTTTTCCTTTGTGTAGGGGGGTCTGTCCATAGTTGGAATGGGAAGCTGCTCTCTGAGTTTCTTCTAAAGCACTCAGGAGCTAGTGGACTCAATTTTTTGGTTAGTTTTTAATTATTTACATTTACTAAATTGCATCTGATAAGTTCCTAAACTGATTAACATGAGGAGTTGACCTCTGGACCAGCAGTGACCACCACCATAAGTGAATGACAAGGATACTAACTCGCTGTCAGAATACCTGGGTTGTCTTGTCAGTTTAACCCAAAGTTGCGTGTTCTTGGGCAACATCCTTTATCTTGTCTCAGTTTCATCGTTTGAAAAGTGAATAGAACAATATCTATTTCAACTAATGTGAAGGACTTTCTCAGCTATCAAATGAGATAAAATATAGATAAGTCGTTCTAACATTATAAATCACGTAACCTGTCTTCTTGTAAGATATTTTCTAGTAACAATAAATGTGTTGCACAATGATCAAAATGTTCAGGTTCTGAAAATTATAATTTCTACTTTGCACCTGAGGCTATGGTTTTAAAAACTAAATGTTAATGTGTTGTGTGATATATTGATAATAATTTTAAAAATTTCTTTATATGAATTGGATGATGGAGAAATAAAAGCAATTATTTTGATAATTTAACATAAAAACTATTTCCGTCCAAATTCTTCAAATTTCTTTTATTTATTTGAAACTGACTTAGAGGAACAAAGAATGGATATTTTGATGTTTAACATAAAGGAATGGAATAACAGCCAGTTATACTTGTTAAAAAATATATATGAAATGAAATGCTTTTGTATTAGTAAATTTTTTTAAAAAATATTTAATCTTGTATTATTTTGTTTTGGGGCAGATTAATGTGCATTTGTGTGCCACATCCAGAGAACACATTTTCTCTGAAGTTATTGGGAGGTGTAAATTAATTTTGTTGCTCAGATCTCATTTATTTCCCAATATTGTGTTGGAGGAAATTATTTTTACTTTTTATTTTATTTTATTTTATTTTTTTGAGACGGAGTCTCAAGCTATTGTCCTGTGTAGAGTGCTGTGGTGTCACAGCCCACAGCAACCTCAAACTCTTAGGCTTGAGAGATTCTCTTGCCTCAGCCTCCCAAATAGCTGGGATTACTGGCACCCACCACAATGTCCAGCTATTTTGGTTGTTGTTGTGGCAGTTGTCATTGTTGTTTTAGCTGGCCCGGGCCGGGTTCAAACCTGCAAGCCTTGGTGTACATGGCCGGCGCCCTACCCACTGAGCTACAGGCGCCGCCTAGGAAATTATTTTTGAAATATATGAAATACAAATGAAGGGCAGTGAACTTAAAATTTGGCTTTCCTAAGACTTTTCCTGTTATTTACTTTATATCTTATATTATCTAAACAAGCTGAATGGTAACTGTGGCAATAGGAATTATCTTGGGAGACAGCAAAGTGAAGGCGTAGGAATTAGGCCTCTGGTGAGACAGCACATTTTAATCCATCAGCTGTGCTAACCACCTTAAAAATGCAAAATCAGCCTTGCCTAAAACTTTCAGAAATCTTCATATGCTCAAGAAACATATTTGACACCAACTTGGGGGCTTTTCTTTATTTATGTGTCTGAAATTTTTCTTGAATTTTGGGTTTTTCATTGAAAGTTTATGGCTGCTATTTTTACCTGTTTTAATTTTTCTTTTTTTTGTTTTAATTTTTCTGAAACTGCTGCTATCTCCATTCATGAATCTAAAAGTGAAATATTAAGACTAGCAGTGACCATTGCTAAATTTATTCTGTAGGGAAGCTGTAATAATAACTTGGGATTCATGATTACTTCTGAATTAATTTCATCTTTTGAGCACTATTAGTTTCTTCTAAATGCTTATTTATAACTACTTCATTAAAGTCATACCATTCGATAGTAATCTTGTAAATGATATAAATGACCTAATAGAGTCTCTATTAAAATTGTTTACCTTCTATTTTAGAGACATTGTCCATAACTGATTATTTGCAAGAACTTAGCAGAATATATAACACAAAACTCCGTGATGTTGCCTCCTAAGGGTTTATTAACAAAATTATTACTCATATTACTCCCTTAAGTTTTTTGGTGAAACTTTCACAATTTAGTATTATGTATGGTGGACCAGAAACAAGATGAACAGGCACCTTCCTTTTGGTCCATGAAATTTATTTCTCATCTTAGTAGCTTCGTCAAGGAAAATGTTTACAAGAATTATAACATCAACTAATATGAAGCAATTTTTTTAAGTTTATTTATTTATTTATTTATTTGTTGTTGCAGTTTGGCCGGGGTTGGGTTTGAACTTGCTACCCTCGGTACATGGGGCCAGCACCCTACTCACTGAGCCACAGGCACCACCCATGTGAAGCAATTTTTTTTTTGTCTTTTTTTTTATTTTTGCATGTGCATTCTTTTTTGGTTTTTTTTTTTTGCAGTTTTTGGCCAGGGCTGGGTTTGAACCTACCACCTCCAGCATATGGGGCCAGCACCCTACTCCTTTGAGCCACAGGTGCCGCCCCATATAAAGCAATTTTTAAAGATTCCCTGAGCATCAAAAGCATATTCTGATAGTCCACAACAGCTCTAGGTGATATATAAACAGATGAACTTGTCTTTGCATCTGGGACTTTACAATGAAAGAAAACTTGCAAGGGACGTAGACACATAGAATCGATAGTGAATGTATTTCTCCCATAGGTGTGTGTGTGTGTGTGTTGGACGGAGGGAGATAACATTGAGGGGAGACATGAAGCTCAGTACTCGGCAGATCAGCCAGATTACCGCTACCCTAAAACCAAGTCCCCATCATCACTAGGCAAACGTAAATAACACCAGGGTTAGGATGACCCTCTGAGGATTAGCCTTGGGGAAAGGAACTACCTCGCTCAAGTTAATCCCCCGTTCTGGAGGCGGCCCACATCTCAGGAACACTGATGTGAAGTCTAAACTTCTGGCCACTTCGCCTCAATGCAGAAGAACTCTGGAGAGCTACTTGGGCTCTGGAGCTCTGTAGGGACCTGCTGAGGCTCTAGTGGAGACTATTCACAGCCACCTTCTTCCCTTTCCCCTCCTACTTCATTTACTTCACTTGCCAATGCTCCATAAATTGGTCCTAAGAGCACTTCTTTACACACTTCCTCCATGTCAGAGTCTTTCCCCTAAAACACAGGATACATATTTTTACTTGTCATTCACTTATTATCTGTGTCTCCCAGTAGAGTGCAATCATAATGAGGGCAGGGACTTTATTAGTTTTCTTCACTGCTATATTCGAGTACCTAGAACAGTACCTGGAATATAGTTAGAGCTTCAAAAATATTCCTAAAGAAATGGCCTTGTTTAGAATTACTAAACTAACAATCTTTGGAACTAGGGTTTAAACAAAATTCGGATTTCAGACCTGTGCCTGTCTCACACCGTAGATGTATTACAGGGTTTCTCAACAGGGAAGTTATTGACTTTTTGAAGCAATTTTTTGTTATAGGAGCTGTCTGTCCTGTGCCTTATAGGACGAGTAGCAACATTCGTTGCCTCTACCTCCTGCATGCCAGGAGTATCCTCGCCTTATACCTAAATTGTGATAATGAAAAATATCTCCAGCTATTGCTACTCAAGTGCAAAATTGTGCCTGGTTAAGAATCACCGGTCGAAAGTGTTTTTGGTTGATTGGTAAGGGTAGTCTACTCACTAATAGTAAAAAGTTCTTAGGCCACTTTCTCTGATTAAAGCTTGTTTCTTTGGTTTTTTCAAACTCATAAATGCACTTTAATAAATAACTGATTTCAGAGAGTCTTGTGCATAACTATTGATTTTAAAAGTGGGGGGCTACTAGAATGATTTCCATGGCTGGTGTGAGGGAAACCACTGGGTAACAGAAAAGAAGCACATATGCATTGTTAAAATTAGTGTGTCTGTTTTAGGCTGTGTATCAGTTTACAGAGCTTTGCCCAATGTGTATGGAAGACAAAAGAAATACTTTAGGAATGAGAATTGAGCAATGAATTGTAGGATATTTTTGTCAAGGTAAATTAATCTTTTCTTTGCTTTAATCCTTTTGTTTTAATTCATTCTTATTGAGCCTTCGTAGAAAATGTTTTTTGTAGTATCATCTATACTACCTTCTTTTACTAAAAAATCCATAAATAAAGGGAATCAGTTTTCATGCTGTCCTTTACAAACATTAGGCATTGCCCTTTAGAATTATTTTTGTTGCTTCTGCTGCTGATAATGGTGATACGACATAACCACATGCCAGATATAAATAGTGGAATGACAATTGTAGTCTGCATATAACAGAATGAGCCCTGCTGCCTGTGGTTTCACTGGAGTCCTCTGCAGTCATGCAAAAGTGTGCCTGGAGCAGGCTCTGTGCAGCCTCTTACAGAGTTTTGGGCAAGAACGGATGGACTTTTCTGAGACTGGAGGGAGAAGGACATTTTCATTATTCATGAGAAAAATGTGTCCTCCTTCCACGCAAAGGAGAAGTACAACTGAGTGTTTTCACTTAGTGATTTTTTTGATGATTTGTTGGGAGTGGAGTTACCATTTCTCTGTGATTTTGTTTCACCTTGAAGATTGAATTAAAATAGCAAACCTCTACTATGTAATTTATACCTAAATATAAATATTTAATATGTATAGCATAGATATGAGCTGATACTCATATATAAATAGCTGATATAAAAACATACATATTTATATACATGTATATGTTTCCTTTTTCCCTTCCTAGCTGGGTATGACTTTGGTCAAATTATTTAATCTTTCTAATGTCCAGTTTTCTCATCTGTGAAGTAGGAATAATAATAGGATTTATCTCATACAGTTATTTTGAATATGGCATTAATGTAATCTATTGTGTACACATTCAATAAACCTAGATTTTTTTAACATTATAGTCTTCCTATATACTTATATATGTACCTACACACAAATGATCATATTTTCAATTTATATAATAAGCATTTTTTGCATATTAATTATGTGCCATGATTATACAAGGTGAGCCTTAGGAATACAATGGCAGAGAAGTAGATCTTGGTCCTTGACCCTTATCTCAGGGAACACATATTCCAAGGAGGAAGATGGACCAAAACCATTTTCACAAAGAAATAAAAAAAGAAACCAGTAGGCAGTCAAGGTAGAGAATAGGCTGAGCCTCCTTGGATAGGCTTCCAGTGAAGGCCTGTCTGGGCTGAGGCTGGGGGGCTGGTGGCACGCAGCCTCTTGACTGTGGAGAGGGGAGGACCAGCGTGATGTATTTGCCTGCCTACTGCTGGTGACATGTTTTCCATTGCTCTGATTATTCTCCATATCCCTTTTGCCAACACAGTAGGAAATGGGGCTTAGAAATATACACAGACACTTTTTCACCAAACGACTTAATTTGGGACTAACTGTAAAGTGGTGAGCACCTTCAGACCACTGGCTTTCAGTTAGGGTTTGACTGATTTTGAGTTAGGGTTTATAGAAGTCATTTGAGATGTAAAAACAAAAATCAGGTATTTATAATAAGAAAACCCGTAATTTAGAAATATGTTAAGCCTGACAAAAATTTTTCCTTGTTGGCAGCTGCAGCTGTCTGGGTCTCTAGAGGTGCATCTTACTGAAATGTGGTTTTTAAGTTTAAACCAAGAAAAACAACATAGCTCCAATGTCTTTGATTTTTCAAAAGAAAACATTGTATTTTTAAAAAATGAAAATGAAAGGAATACATACACAAAGAGTACAGAAAGTTGTAATAATATAGGAGCTCAAACTCACCTCTTTTCCAGGCCACAATTACTGTCACTTCAAAAGTAGCCACCCAGTTTCTCATATATTTCTAGTAGAAAAATCCACACAGACACTACTTATTTGTGTGTCTGTTGTGTGTGTGTATACTTTGTCTTCGCAAGTGTAATTGCAGGGTAAACACTGATTTATATCTTCCTTTTCCACTGAATCAAATGGCTTGGACTCTACCTATTTAAGTCCCTAGAAATATACTTGATTTTTCTAATGGTTGCCTAATAATCTGTTTTATAACAGTCTCACACTATACTTTACTATATTCTTCTTAATAAGTCTTTGGATTCTTTTCTTGATTATTCTTACTATAAATAATTATATAAAGAACATTCTAATCAGTGAGACTATTACCTTCTCAGTAAATTCCTGACAATGAAATTACTGAATGAAAGGATGGTTATCCATTGTTGATTTGGATTATTAGTAAACTCTCCTAATAAAATTTACAGAGATTAAAACTCCCATCAAAAGTGTCATATTCCTTATAAATTGTTTCTCCACAGTTGCATCAACACTGTATATATTGTGAACAGTTAAAAATTTTACCAATTTGAGAGGTGAAAACTTACATGTGACTTGCATTTTTTGAAAATTATTTTTATTTTAATATATTTAGAGGGTAGAAGTATTTTTGTGATGTGGATCAAGTGTGCAATGTTGAAGTCAAGGCTTTCAGGGTACCTGTCCCCGGAACAGTGTACATTGTACCAGAAGGTAATTTTTTATTCCTTTCCCCCTCTGTCTTTTCCCTGTTCTTAGTTTCCGATGTCCATTTCACTACTTTATGCCCACAGATAGCCACTGTTTAGCTCTCCTTTATCAGCGAGAAGCAGTGGCATTCGTTTTCCCGTTCCTGAGACACTTCACTTAGCATAATGGTCTCCAATTCCATCCAAGGTGCTGCCAAAGACGTTATTTCATTTCTTTTTATGGGATAATACTCCGCATTTTCTTGATCTACTCATCAGTTGTTGGGCACTCAGGTTGATTTTCTATCTTTGCAATTATAAATTGTCCTTCAATAAACATTCAAGTAGGTGTCTTTTTTGAAATAATGTTTTTTTTTTTTCCTGTGGGTGGATACCCAGCAGTGGAATCGCTGGATGGAATGGTAAGTCTACTTACAGTTTTTTGCGGAATCTCTCTAATGTGTTACATAGAGGTTGTACCAAATTACACTTCCACCTTCAGTGAATGAGTGTTCCCTTTTTGTCGCATCCATGCCAACATCTATTTTATGTTGATTAACAAATAATGGCTATTTGGGGAAGGGTAAAGTGGTATCTTACTGTGTCTTTAATTTGCATTCCCCTGATGATTAATGGGGTTTAGCACTTTTTCTTTGAGACAGAGCCTCAAGCTGTCACCCTGGATAGAGTGCTATGGCATCACAGCTCATAGCAACCTCCAATTCCTGGGCTCAGGCGAGTGTCTTGCCTCTGCCTCCCAAGTAGCTGGGACTACAGGTGCCCGCCACAATGTCTGGCCATTTTTTGGTTGCAGCCATCATTGTTGTTTGGCGGGTCCGGGCTGGATTCCAACCCGCCAGCTCAGGTGTACGTGGCTGGCGCCTTAGCCCGTTGAGCCACAGGCACCGAGCCGGATGTAGCACTTTTTCATGTGTTCCTGGCTATTTGCCTATCCTCCTTCGAAAAAATGCTATTCATGTCTTTTGCCCACTCTTTGATGGGGTTATTTGTTTTATTCCTACTGATTTGTTTGAGTTCTTTATAGATTCTGGATTTTTTCCTTATGAGTCAGATTGTGAATTTTTGCACATTATTGGTCATTTTATTTCCATTTATGTGAATTGCCTTTATGTATGTTAAAGGCAATTTAACTAAGTTTCTATTAGTTTTCCTTGCTAATTTATACAAGGATTGTGTAAATTTAAAAATTTGCTCTTGGGTCTTGAAATACAGTGCAAAGCCTTTTCTTTCCTTTTGTCACCAATATTTTAACTTTGTTTATATTTTTTGGCATTTTCTTTCACAGTTTCTTGGTTTCATGTCATGTTTAGGAAGGCCTTTCCCATTACAAAGTTAAAGAAATATTTCCCCATGTTTTCCTTTAATACTTTTATGGCTTCGTTCTGTAATTCAAAATTTCTGATCCATCTGGAATTTATTTTTGTGTAAGAAGTCATTTTCTTTTCAAAATGATGAGGCAGTTGTCAAACCACATTATTTAAGGAATAATATGTTAATGACTCATTATTGCTTTAATAAAGTACATTGATTCAGATTTTGGAATCAGAAATAACTAAATCCAATCCTTGGTGTGAAGGTCTTTCCTTGTCTTTGATACAGGATTAATACTGCTGGGTCATGACATCTTTTCTGAAGCCCTTGGTGCCAGATGTGTTTTGCTAGATAGTTCAGTGCCTTCCGGATATCTACCTGCCCCTCAGGGTTGAACCTACTTCTGAGACAGCTTCTATGGTGTCCAGTCATGGTGGCTGTCATCTCTTCCTGCTGGGATACCCTCAAACCTGAATATTTCATCAGGTTTCCTGTTGTGGATCTACATAGATACCTTCTCAAACCCCGAATGGCTGTCAATCTCTCAGCTACTTCTGAACCCCTCCTTTTGAGTAGGACACATTTCTCTGTTCTCCTGAACCTTTCTGGGTAGAATGATGGGAAACATTCTGCAGTTATCTTAGATCCCTTTGCCCAGAACCACAGAGCCACCTTCTTTATTCCAGTGTCCCTTGTGCCAGGCTGGGGCTGGGGACACTCTGTGAGGCTTGCCAGCTCCCTAGCCATCACTTAGATTGACTAAAGCAATGTGGAGGTTCCAAGGTTATCTCCCCTCCTCCTATTCAGACACCCAGAGCAGCTCCGACACCACTGTTTCCTCTTAGATGCTCCTCCTCTCTCCCTAACTGGGGGTGGGAAGGTGGGGAAAACTGGTTCTGACTGAGAGTACTTATCATTCCACATCTTTTTGTCCTATGCCTGGATCTCAGCCTTTGACACTCTAAATCCCAGGATTTGACTCTTTTGTTCTTTTCTGCAAGCTATCAACTCTTCCCTAAAGCAATAAACATCTCAAAGTTTGAATAGGGAAAGAGCACAGGTTAAGAAAGAATTACTGAGAAGAAAGCACATTAGTTAGTCTGTTAGAATACCAGTTCTCCATGTTTCTATTGTATTCCATGCTATAGAGAAAGCCAACTTTCAGAAGATGAAACAAAAGATTAAACAAATAAAAATATTGCTTTTTCAGGTTCAACAAAACTATTTTAGGAGTTTCATAGTCAGCAGTATAGGAAATGTCAACATAGGACCTTTGCCAAACTTAGATGGACATTAGCTAATTGGTAAATGTCATATATATCTGCTAAGTATGCCTTGTTATTAGTTGAACAAATCTCAGCCCTGCTTTTTAAATAATTATAACTCTAACACTTGGTCCACAGAAAATCTCAATTACACCCTTAGATACCTCCTTAGCGTGATTTATTTCTCCTTTGCCAAGAAATTGTCTATAAAATGTATTAAACTAAATTAAACTAAATTTATTAGACTCCTTTGAAGAAATAAAAACATCCCAGAAAATACTGAGAGTTTTGTAAAACTTAGCATCTTTTTGTTTAAATTATGTATTGAGAGAAAGCAGTTGAAGGGCTGTCTTAATTATTCAGATTTATTTTTCCTTCAAATGCATTTTTAAGATTTTTAGATCCTAGTAGTAATGAATTTCCTATGAACATTTTTATTAGTTATAAAAATAATTTGTAAGAATCAACTAGGGCCGTGATTTAATCCATAAAATAGACAAATTATTTATAGTGCATCACAATTTTTCACTTACATATATTGAGCACTATGAATTGATAGTTTTTGATTGCTTGAAAATATCCCAGTCACTAAACTAAGGGCAGCCTCAGGTTTTCCAGAGTCAAGAAAAAGTTAGCATGATGTTCCACCTATAATTTTGAGAAGAAGTCTGTATGAGTCTTGAATTTAAATGTTGATCACTAATTATAATACAAAATTATTCCTGAGTGGATTTGCTTAGTATTCAACGGTCACCCGGGAAGAAGAATCTTTTATCCTCAGAGCTGTCACAGATAAGCAATGTCATAAAAACACTGTTCCTGACTACAATTTATTTTTAACTTGGAAGAACATATCATACTGTCCACCCACTCACTCACTGTGATTTATGCGGTATTTGGAATTCCTACTACAAAATTAACTGAATTATTTTTGCCAGAAGTTCAGAGTAAGCTGAGTCCTTATAGAACATTGTCCAACACAATTTATTTAGAGTTAATATCAGAGAATAACCTCATCTGAAAACATTCCACCTATATGTATGTGGTGTCTTGGTAGATAGGATGCCTAAGGACACTCATAGAAAGTTTCCAATGAGGTAACTTAATTTGTTAAATTAAATAATTTGATTTATTTCTCACGCTGCCTTGGGGTGATGAAGAGCAGGCAGGGACCTGGAGAAAAAAAGAGCATAGTAAAATTTGGTGCTTATTTTAAACTCTGGTTGGTGATGCCTAAATCACAGGTCTTAGTTTTATTCAATGAACTTTTGTGATTCAGGAAAACTGTCAGAAAAAGAAGTCTAATTTCCCCTGGAAATTCATTTCAGTCGTCAATAAAAAGAAAAGGCCATTGTGTGACGCTTAGGTTTGGAGGCACCAGTATCAAAATTATGCTACCAGATAACTATAATTGGATTGTGTTATTCTTATAAAATAATGATAATACCAACCCAAATTGGCAATTATTAATAGTTCATTGTTTTCCCAGATGGCGGGGAACACACACATATACCCCGCAGGAAAGTTTCCTTCAAAGTTTCAATTCGATTCTCTGTAGTCTAGTATTTATCTCTAAAAAGAGGAGAAAACAGGTAAAAATAAAATCACTTAATAAGGGGGAGAAATATAAAAGAGAAATAAAAAAATGTCTTTGTAGATATTTAAACTTAGGAAAGAAAAGTTTATGATGACTTTTTTTGACTTTGTCAAATAAGAATTACTTAGTTTCTGTAGTTTACTTAAGAAATCTTGGGGAATGAAAAGGCAGAGTGTGTGGTGTTGGCCCGTTGGTGGAATTTCTGAGCAATAACTGTGTATATTCTATTTATAAAAATATAATCAAAAAGCTAACGATGAAAACTAAATGATGACCAGATTACACATTTTTTAAATCTTCTGTAATATTTTTATTTAATAGTTTGTTCAAAAAACCTCATATTGTTCAAATAATAAATGTTTATAGAGTCAGGAAAATGGCAAGTTCTTCATAATAGCTTTATAACAAAAATTAAAAGTCGCCCTGCTGTTGAAAGTTCTAATTTTGCTGTGATTGTGACAAAGAGACTACAGAAAGTATCATATTCCACTAGAGTCACTTCCTGCTTTGTTACTTTTTAAAGATGCTTCTTAGCTGATTTACATACTTAAATTCTGACATAAGAAATCATATCCATTAGCAACTTTGCTAGGGTTTTGCAGAAAATTGAAATTATAGAGACTTGATTTATACTGTACAGCACACATTTTTCTGAGGACTTAAAGTGTAGAATAAAGTTCATCTGTCTCTGCCTATTCTTGAAGGGCAAGGAAAAGAAACCATGAAACCAGTTTATTGGAAACCAAGCTGAGATGACTTGGGAACACATCTGGGCCGGATTCATATCCTATACAGTTCATGTGAGAACTCCCCTTGAGTTACAAAGGTCAACAACTAGAACAGAGAATCAGATCAATGCTTTCCTAGCCTGACATTTTTATAGGTATTCCTTGTGCCATACACACTCTTTTAAGTAGTTATTTGCAGGTTTACCAGTGAGAACTCTAAGTGTTTGAATATGTTCAATTAAATATCGAGTTATGATAGTTAAGAAAATAAAGCTGTTGATGTGTGTCTTGCATATACCGCTCCTTGTCCAACTTTTATAAACATCCAGAAGACTCCTGCTCACTCAAAGAACTTTCACTGTCTGAAAATGTGTTTGCTATTGACTACAAAAACAAAAAAATCTTAAAATACAGAAAGCTTAGGAGAAGAAATGGAAAAAGTTTAGGCAAGAGAGATTTCCCTGTCCCACCTGGAGGAGGAAATGAACAAACTGGTACATATTATCAATGGCCTGCTGTCGGGCGGGGCACCAGATATCACCAGCCCTCCTGGATCTTGAGACACAGTGAGCTACAACAATGTCAAGTCTTAATTTGGTCTACTATATGCTAAACAGAAGTATCAATAGATGCCATGGGAACATGAAATAGGGAGTTATAATTCTGCCTTAGTGGTAGTTGAGTTTGGAAAATCAGAACAAGTAATTTTTTTAGCTAGCTATGAAAAAGATATAAAATTTTCCAGAAAGAAAATTTGGGGAAGAATATTCCTGGCAGAGGGAAGCCCATAAGCAAACACAGAGTGGCAGGCGAGTCCGCAGTGCGTGTAAGGGGACCTAACTGATGTGGACGTTTAGAAAGTCAAGCACGGGGGAATGAATGGAGAGGGAGAAGTGGGCATTCAGACCTGGAGAACAGGTGGAGGCCAGATGAAGAGGTTCTAGCCTCATCCATTTTTGCTCTGTCTCTAGGCCTTTGTCCCTAATCTTATTGGCATAGGGGACCGGTTTTATGGAAGACAATTTTCTCATGGACTAGGGTGGGGGTATGGTTTTGGGATGATTCAAGTGCATTCCATTGTGTACTTTATTTCCATTATTATTACATTGTGTTATACAATGAGATAATTATGCAACTTATCCTAGTGTACGATCAGTGGGAACCCTGAGTTAGATCCCTCACATGCACAGTTTACAGTAGAGTTTGTGCTCCTGTGAGAGTCTAATGGCACCACTGTCCTGAGGGGAGGTGGAGCTCAGGCGGTGAAGTGAGCGATGAAGCTTCGCTCACTCAGTTTCTAACAAGCCATGATTTCTGCAGCCCCGGAGGTTGGGGACCACAGCTCTGGGTTCTTAACCTATTTAGGTCACAGATCTATTAGAGCAGTGGTTTACAAAATCTATTGCATATTAGAATTACTTAGAGATTAAAAGAATAACCCAGAATCCCAGGCCACACCCCACAGAATCTTAGGGAATGAGATTCAGTATTTTAATAAAATCTTCAGCTGCTTTCAATGTAAAACAGTGTTTCGCAAAATGTGGTCCCAAGATCAGTAGCATTGGCATCAGCTGGGAACTTATTAGAAATGCAAATTCTCGGCCTCAAGTCCAAATCTAGTAAATTCAAAACTCTGATGGGTCCTAACAATCTGTGTTTTAACAAGCTCTCCAGGATGTATGCTGAGGTTTGTGTCACTTCTACAAAGATTCTGATAAAAGTTGTGACGTTTTCCAGAAAAACACATTACATGTTTAATTTTACATGCAATTTTAGGTAGTGTGTGGAAATTCTCTCTAGTCCCAATCTTTTTCCTCCCTCCAGGCCTGGAATCCAGGTTAAGAATTTCTCCTCTGGGCAGTGAGAGCCACTGGCAATTTTAAGTAAAAGAGGGACAGGATAAACTGTTTGCAGAACACTGGCTGCTGTAGAAGGAAGAAGGGAATGGAATGGGGAGAGACCAGAGTCGGCAACACCATGCAGGAGGTTTTAATGGATTATTAAATAAAATAGAGCATGTTGACACATGGATTGTAGGGGGTGATACAGAGGAAATGGAAAATGATTTCAAGGTTTCTAACTTGAGTTCAGACTGAAAGAAGACTCTCCTTGGGAGAGGGACTATAAAAAGAGAAGATTGGGAGAAAAATAATGATAATTACTGAACATATATGGGAACATAAATTAAAAACAGGTTTGAAATTTAGTCCAGCAATGTAGGCTGTAGATAATTATATGTCCACATCATAAACAGGTAGGTGTAGATTATTTCTTGTCCTCTTGCTATTGACATTTTGAGCCGGCTAACTCTTCATTTTGGAGGGCATCCTGGACATTGTAAGGCAATTAGTGGCATCCCTGCCCTTTACCCACTCCATGCCAGTAGCCAACACCCTCTGCTATGACAATCGAAAATGTGTTTAGACATTGCCTGGGTTAGGAAATGCAATGTCTCCCGACAGTAAAACCACTCTTCACTGAAAACCACCAGTGAGAATGAAACCCAGAGGGTGGACAAGGCTGACGTTGTAGGAGGTGAAAGAATAAACAAAGAAAGTGGAGACTGCAGATAGAGATTACTGCTTCAAGGGCAGAAAGAAAAAGAGAAAGAGGAAAAAAAATGGGGAGGTGGTTTATTTTAGGACAGGAGAGACTTGCAAACATGGTAGAAATGATAGAGAAGGGCCAGTAATTCCAGATAAATGCAGAGCTTCAGGCAGACCTAAAATTACTGAATATTGAATAATTGCAACAACTACAAGTGTCTTTTATTTTATATCTATCTATCTACTTCTACATCTCTATCTTTTAATTAGTGCAAGACTCAAGTAGTAAGTTAGTAAATGCATTTCATCTATACAACGATAAAGCCCTTTTTATACCATTTTTGCCTCTGGGCTGTGTGATCTTAACCATAGGGATGATTTTCCATTTTCTCTTTTGATTTCTATCTTTTTCTTTTTCTTTTGCTTCCCCATCAGCAGTATGGGGGCTGGAGACTCACACATCTTTGGAAACAAGCCTTATTTATCTTGTCTTGAGACTGAAACCACTTATGAGATACACATCTATGCAAGAGAAATCAACAGAGGAAAGGGCTTTAATATAGTGCGTTGTTCTGCCCCTTTCTTGTTCATCTACATATAAAGAAATCACTTTTTAAACATTTTAATGTGTGCTTGTGTGTGTGTGTGTGTTGTTTCAGTTTCTGGGTCCTCTTCATAGCTACACCTCTTAGCTGCACGCCCTGGGCATCATATTTATTTTTTTCCCCAGATTTCAAGTCCATCATTTGCACAACGAGCAGGTGGGAATCAATAAGCTCTGATGTTGTTTCTGGCTTTAATATTCTATAATTGTATGATTTTCTTTCCGCGTTATCTTTGTTTGGTGAGAGCTTGCCTTAATCTGATCTATTCCTGAGCAAAATCTCTCAGATTGACTTGAAGCTTCAATTTTTACTCCGGTTCTCACACCTTTGTGTTTATTAGGTTATAAATAATGAGGTCTGAATGCTTAAGAACTTGTCCAAGTTCACCTAGGTAGCTTACGAAGGCTGTAGACAGAGTGAAAAAAAGAGTCAGGCTTTCCAGTTTTCCCACTGCGGTATTTAAATCGAAGAGAACGTGTCACCTATGAAAATTTGGAATCATTGCTATGTTTGTCCTTGCTTCAAGAGATTACAAAGCATTTTCCAAATGTAATATATGAATCCTTTCCTGTTGAATCCCGTTTGTAAACAACTGGATTCATTAATAGAAAGTAATATGTAAGTTTATTCCTATCATTAGATATTGTACCTGTGATAAATCAACCATTTATAATGGTAACATTCCTAGAGATTGCATTTAAATGTCTTAGTATAATTTGCATTAACACTCCTAATTTTAAAACTGTCTTAAATTCCCTCACCCTTGTAACTGATACTCAGTAGGTGGGAAGGATTATCACAGGGGAATGATCGGCTAGACAATGGGTTGTCCTACATAACATAGTTTCTCTTGTGATAAGGAGTGAACAAAGTTTCACTCCAGTCCTGGAAGTTAATTTAAATGGGACTTTATTTTTAACCGAAGATATAAATTACATTGCTGCATTAGGTTATGTGTATGGTAAGGAAGGTGCTTGTTTAGCTTTTTAAGGTTATTGGGTTTTACTTGATCATGACGGCCTGTCTGTTGAAACTGAGCAAAATATTTTTAGTAGCATAAAATTTGTTTCTCATAGCCCACTGTTAGGTGTTAGACTTGTGCAAACTGAGTTCAAGGTATTAGCAGGCCTCCATTTACTCGGTACGTTAAAGGGATGGCTTCTTGGGTATAGAAAAAAGAAGTTCTGAACCTTTAAATATGAGTGGGAGGAGGAAAGAAGGAGAAAACCAGGAGTAAGGAAATGAAGAGAGGTACATGGGTGGTTGGGGCGGGCTAAAGGGGTGTCGGCATCCACAAGAAAATGATGATTTAAAGGTGCCCAAAAACGAACGGGAGAAGGATTCTACTGAGTGTCAGGGGAAAAGGAGAGATTTAGATCATT
This sequence comes from Perodicticus potto, assembly GCA_963574655.1. Taxonomy (NCBI): domain Eukaryota; kingdom Metazoa; phylum Chordata; class Mammalia; order Primates; family Lorisidae; genus Perodicticus; species Perodicticus potto. Next base: position 24,398 of record CAUYRH010033722.1, on the reverse strand, counting down.
TTAAACAAATACTTCAGCAGCACCAGAACTTAAGTGAATACTACTCCGGAGCTAGTTTTCATTGTCATTGTTCAGTTCTATTATTACGATTTATCAACACTGGCTGTATTCGTATTTTTTGAAGAATTATCTAACATTTCTATGTTTAAATGTCTGGAATATTCGACCCTTTGGAGGATGAGCTGGCGTAACTCCAGCTTCGCCCCTCTGTTGTATCAGAGTTGGAGTCCACCTTACGCTGGTCAGCACACTTTCCTTTGGTTCTCGCCCTACGGCCTTCTTTTTCCTTAGTTGTTCACTTTTGCTCTTTTTGTTGTAATCTGAGACACTTTTCCTCACCCAAACTCTGTATTTTCTTCAAAATGCAACCACAAATTTACGTTCTGCATGAAGCTTTTGATGAGTGAACTACACATATAAATATCTATGCCTTATTTTTAACCTCTTCAACACCAATGTGTATTGGCTCACGCTAGCAAGCAGATTGTCATCCAGATTGTCCAGTTGTGTCATACGAACACGTTCTGATTCTCCACGTGGGGACGGATTTTCCTGCTGCTTCTTCTCCTATACTATCTAGCACAGCGCTGGGCCCCAAATACTTCCAGAATGAATCACGGCAAGACGAAAACTGTGAAAAGATAAAAAGAAAATCATCCTGAAGCTCCTCTGGCAAGAGGTCAGTGGAAATTTGTGACAAATGTCAGTAGCTGAGATGTGGGTGTTGTTCCCAGATTCGAAAGGCAGATGACCCCAGCACGGAGCAATGTGAAGCAATTGTTCTGTATTCTTAACAGTCTGTGTATAATCCTAAATGATACACACGGGTTGGCGTAGTCTGCTCAGTTTGATTCCAGGGATATCTCAGGCTTACTTAACAATGCTACCCTTAGAACAACATTAGCATACTAATCTATATTACTGCCTCCAAACGCATTCCTTGGTATCTTTTAACTAGATGGATTGAGACTATTGCCCCAGATAACCAGGATAATATTTAGCATGATGGCCTAGGATTTTAAGAGGGCAGTATCAGGAGGAGAGGCGTGGATTTAAATCATTTTTCCTTTTCCAGTGTTCCTACCAACAACATATACAGTAAAAAATCCTCTGAGGTTTAAATGTCTCTTTTTTCCCCCTTTGCTTGTGCTGTGTTATCACTCGTGTGCACTTCACTGAGCTTGAAAATTGCAAAAGAAAGACACGGCTTCCCCACCCCCCAGCTCTTAAACTACTCTGTTTATAGTCAGTTTGCCTCCCTGGATCTTATGTTTTAACACATGCTGCAGTGTTCAGATTGCAAACACAGCAGAGGGATGTTTAAAGCCTAAAAACAAACTGTTTTCATTGCAATGTGCAAAACAGCATTCCACGAAGACATTTCAATTAATATTAGCTGAGTGAGGGGAGTCCTCTCTCTGTGGCCTGTTCAGTGTTTGGCCTCTCTCTGCTGAGACTGCCAACCAGGGTGCTGCCAATTAATGCCAGCTGTGATCTATTGTTTGCTTCTGACACCTGGGAAGTCCCAGAGCATCAGAATCCTGCAAACAGCAGCTGGCTTAGTGGAGGCTGCCAGACTTCAGGAATTCTGAGATCTCTCAGCGAAGGTAGGGGGCCGTCTTGTTTTAGTTAAGGGAATAGTCAGGAATAGCCAGCTTAAAACCCGAGATGACTTACATTAAACAACCCCCAAATGTGGGAGGGATCAACCCAAGCCTGTAAGCCTCATAGCGCATTCTAGGTCCCCATAGGGCAGTCTTTTAAAAAATAAACAAATGTCCCTAATCCTTTCTTATAAAGTCCCAATGAGTCCCTATTATGCTGTAAAGGTATTTTCAGAACTTCAAATATCTCTCAAAGGTTTTAAATGTGGTCCAGTTGCACTATAATTTAATTTACCTGTGCTGGGAAATGTCTGTGTCTTCCCTTTGTCTAAAATCCTTGCTTTCTATTACAGGGTTCAATCCGATAAGGCCAATATGGCACTGCTAAGGCCTAAGGGCCAACATTTCTGGTGCTTAATATGTACCAGACACTAAGCCCTTAACAAGTTTTATCATTTTATTTCATTTATCTGTAACAAGCATGCTTATTGTAGTAACTACATCAGATGGATGAAAAGTCAGTCAGGTGCAAGGCTTTTTTCCCCACTTTCCAATACAATTGTTCTTAAATGATAATTATGTCTCATTCTGAACTTGAGCCCACTCTGAGACCTCGAGCAGGTGCACTGCCTGACTGCGCTGCATCGTGGTGGGTTGTTAAGGGAGTGGTCTTATTCCTCCTTCTTTGTTTGGTGGTTTTGAGAGAGATCTGATGTTTCCTCTTAGTCCTTCTGAATTATAAATGTCAGGAGGACAGAAAGTGCTGTCTGTGTCATATTCGTATCCTCCCTATAATTTGTAAATCCTAATAAGGCCTTGGAGGAATAGCAGAGAATACCACAGCCTACTTCTCCCGAGAGAGACAACACTGAGAGGGCCTGGAAATGGCCTGGTAAGCCTGGCCCCAGAACATGACCTTCTGTGGCTCGATGCCTTCCTGGTGTCCTGAGTCCTGTTCGTATGGATGCCCTTCAGCTGTGTCTGGTGGCCTGCCTTCTATTCTCGGCTCCTGGGCTGCGGTCCTGGAGCCTGATGCTTGCGTTAAATACACAGTTACTTGAGGGTGTTGATCATTGGAGGCTAAGATGAAGCCATTTTCACTTGACTTATTCAGTACATGATTCCACGTCTCAAGAAGTGAAAATCCAGTGAACTGAGCCTCTGCCCTAGTTCTCATTAACAACTTGATCCAAATGCACTCAAAATGCTCGCTCTTCAAGTCATCAGTGATGACCATAGCTTGATTTGTTTGCTGAGGTCTGTTGGGCTCAGTTGGATAATTATAAATAGAATTTATTTTAAAAGTTTTTAAGTAAAACTTTGTTTTTTGTAAATCCATCTAAAATTTCCCAATGAGTTGAAATTTATTTTCCAGTAGTGGAGTATATAAATAAGTAAGAGAACTTCTGGGTTCAATGTGCAAAATTACAGAGTCATGGCACACATTTCTTTGAAATGAAGTATGCAAAATCAAGAAAACAAGAAAGAAAAATTAGAAAAAAGATATTCTAGATGATTTTCTTACAGATAGATCATGATCAATTTTTAAATTTATTTGAGATATTTGACAGAATTTGTCTACACCAGAATGTTTAGAAATCTAGAGAGTCAATGCCTTTTCTGGTCCAGATTTGGGGAACTATCTGAGAGGAAGAATATGTGTTGGCAGCTCTGCTTGAGCTGTGCCACTTAATGCAGAGTTTGATCCAGGGAGGAATTAAAACCATACTTTGCTCTACCCCCCATACAGTCATTTAGTAGTGGAAGTTTGCTCCTATAAACAAAAGGCCATCATCACTTCTTCCTCTGTTCTTTAGATCTTTGAAAATCAAGCCAATTCTCAGAAGCACTGTATGTCATTTCTGGAACCTAAGGAACAAATCAGAAGTATCTCTATTCGCCCTACCTGGCCCCCTCATTAGACCCAGAAGAGGCCTCATCATCACAGAACATCTGCACCAGAAAATCATCTTTATATCAGCTCTGAATATAATTGTTCTAAGTGTTGGCATTTTTCTTCTGCTCTTTGTTATCTGAGTGGGAATACTATGATTTTAAACACATGAAACAGCCACTGTATTAAGGCAAATATGGCTTGATGCATATTCTCCTGGTGAAATATCTACTGGGGGTGAGAATAATGCTTTGGGATACTAGCCAAGTCAAATCTTCAAACTTTTTAGGCTTTGACTACTGCCAGGGAGCTGCTGGCTTCTGAAAATATAACAAGCTGTTTTATACCTGATAGGATTTATTGGACATGTTGAACAGATTCAAAAGATACTTTTCACTTCAACTTAAAAAAGTTGTGCAGGGAACATAGGTAAGCTTAGAATATGGCTATTTTTAACTGAAAGTGTACTGACTTTCTTTTTGAAGATGCTGATACAAGTTTGACGCTGTCGGTGATGAGTGGTGTGTAACAGCCGTTTCAGCTCCAAGGCTATCAAAGAGTGAAAGGGAATCTTCTTCATACAAATCCCAGGACACCAGCACAACCCCTGACAGCCCTCACTTTCCAGGGTAAGTTGGAGAGGGCTGCCTAGAAGGCCCGAGAGAAATTACTCCCTAAACAAGACAGGAGAAAACCCGCAAGGAAGACAATTTAAAGCTTAACTCAAACTGAATTTGATACAATGTGAGGAATTCCAGTTTAATTTATACTAATTTCTTCTAACTGCCTTTCTTTTTTTATACTGAGATCAGTTTGGATAAAGGAAACTTAGCTGGGAGGATGCAGTTTTTCAGTGAGTCCACATGGCAAATTCTCTAATCAAAAAGCAAGTTGTCAGCAGGAAGGCCTAATTGTATGTTTTCTTAAACCAAACTTCTTTTTTCTATTTCAGTAGACTTTCTTGAAGCAATTGGCTAATTAGTGATAAATAGTTATTGGACACCACTAATGTTCTAAATCCTCCAGTGTCAGATATTTGGAAGAAAAAAGGACCAGTATACAGATAAACTTAGGAAGCGGGTGTGTGTATGTGTGTTCAGCAATATGCCTTAAAATCGGAACTGTGGTCGTAAACTAGGAAGACTTACATAAAACATAGGATGACTTAAGTCACAGAGACAGATGGAAACTTCACTTTGTCTGATCAGGCAGCGATCTCCTTATACGTGAGAGGTGTGAGAAGGATCATTTCCACATCTGTATTTGGACTTTGGTCCCATCTCTTAAATCAGAGTTATAAATTCTGAAGCCAGATTAATCTTATTTTATGGAAGGCAGTAAAGAGTAAGGCTGTCCTTCGGCTTTACTTAAGGAAAAACAAGAGCTTTCACAAAATGGAAATGTGGGAAGGGGTGTTCAGAAGACAGGGTTCCCCAGAGACATCCTGAGTTTGCTTTTGTTATATAGAGAGTGGATTGAAGGTGTCTTTCCCAAGCAGGGGGGATAAAAAGGGCTTAGGCTTTGGGGTGCTGCAGCTCCGAGTTTGGATCCTGGCTGCACACTAATTAACTCTGTGACTTTGGACATGTTGCTTTGCCTTCCTGAACCTGGGTTTCATTTGTGAAAAATGGAGATACTAGATTACAGAATTGTTTGGGAATTAGGAATGATTATGTAAAGTGCGCAGTGTTTGACATTTAATAATCGGCAGCTATGATTATGATTGTTTGATTACAAAGCCGAGAACCCTCAGAAGCCGCAATCGGATGGCTCATATGAGATGGTGAGGAACTCTCTTCCTAGAAGCACATACGGAGAGGAACTGTTGAGGAATATTTTTAGGAGCACTGGGCCTGACATCTCATAGATTATTCTTCACAAAGGATCTCTCATCGGGCATGTTGGTTTGTACCATGACAGACTTCCTTTTCCGCTGAGACACTCTTATCTCTGGAATGAAATTTACCCGAATTTATCAAAATATATACATTCCTACTTACATATTTAAGGTGTGTGCTTTGAGACTGAGTTGCGTCTGGTCAGCTGTAGACCTGAGATGCAGACCTCCTTTTTGTTTGGGGAACATCTCCCTAGAAAATGGAAAAAGCTCTCCCTCCAAGACTCACTCAGATTCACTCAGAAGAGTGAATCTGCTGACTTAAAGCCAACTCACCATGAGACTCTCATGGGAAAAGGCACTCACGTGTCCCCTAGAGGATGTTGGGCACAATACCGTTTGTATAGTTATAATATTTTCTTTGTTTTTTTTTTTTCCTCAAGCAACCTTGAAAAGCATGTCAACAAGACTACTTAAAATGAATCCTCTGCTCTGAGAGTGTAGGCGGATGGGCTCCCTCCCTCCTGTTCCACTGTGCTCTAGGCCCCGCAGTTCCTAGAAGACACACGACTGGCTCGTCCTTAACACATTCCATCCCTAAGATCAGTGGGGATTGGCGGTGGGCCAGATCAACTTCTCCTGGACTCCTTTCAAGACTTCGTCCATATTTTGTTTTTATTAGCTCTTCCCACTCTAACTTCTCTCACTCTTAACAGTTTTTCATCGGTTTCAGCTCTCAGTAGTCGTCTTGCTTTCTTGCCAACTTAAAAAAATAAACAAATAGAGGCAACTTAGCACCGGGGGTGGGTTTCCCCAGACTCACAGCACTAATTATATAATCATTACTCCAAACTCAACACAGTAAGTCCAGTTTGTTTTTAAACACAGGCAACTCTGGAGCCTTTGCGTTTGGAATTATCTTTCTGCCCATTTACTGGATTTAGAAAAAACGGCCTATGGAAGGGGGAGGGTGCCAGCCTTCCCCAGCCCACACCCTCCGACTGCCTCCCAGTAACGCGACCCTACAGCTCTCGTGAAGAAGCTTGCTGTGAAAGTTAATGGTTATAAAAAGCACTTATTTACATCTGTTTCAGTGTAGCCATGAAGAGTGCAATTAATTAAGAAGTTTCTGGTGTGGTAAGAATAATCATACAGCAGGAATGCAAACACGTGACTTCCAAAGAGAATTTTATTCCATATGGTACTTTTGCCCTAACTAAGAATTAATTGCGACTTTCAAGAAGGTTTGATTGTGTCTATGAAAAACATTTTAACTACTGAGGAATTCTAAATGACTTCAATTTAAAATTTTCTTTCTTTCTTTTTTTTTTTTTTAACATTGTTAGAGTTAAGAGAGAAGCGCTTTGATCAAGCTCTGAGTTATATAGAATTTATTAGAGTAAAGGGAAGAGGATAACCTTCAGATGTCTTCTGCGGTGAGATGTTGAAGTTAAAAATTTTAAATGTTTGCAGACTAAAGACATGCGAGGCTGTGAGGCCGAAAAGAATAAACAAAATGTGACATGTTTTATTTTGTTACTTAACCCTTGTTTAAAAAAAGCACAACAAAAAATGTATATAAATCATATTTTTTTTTTTGCCTTTCTGAAAACGTGGACTTGGATTTTTGGTGATCATCTGCGATGTGGTGGTGTCTCACCACTGGGTAGGGAGTGGTTCGTACGTATGCAAAGAACTTGAGTTTTGCTGCGGCAGTTTCTTAAATACGAAAGCATATTCTGTGAAGGGATGCCCTTCTCTTTCCATTACCACATGCTACACGTTCCAGCATTTTACTATAACCCAGCAATGAAGAATGCAAAGAGAAGAAGAGGGGGAAAAGCAAAGAGACACAGCTGGAAGCAAGTTTGGTGGAGAGAGGATACTCCTTGCTGCCTCAGCACAGAAAAAACCGGGACATCCTAGAGGAGGGGAAGAGAATACCGAACAACTTGGATACAGGCAGACAACCAATTTCCATCCAATGCAGTTACAACAGTTGCTGAGAAAAAAATTTCAATCAGTAAAAAAGAGCTTTTATCACATGCAACTTTAATTTGATTGGCATGGCATTTCCATTCTATGCTAATGAATTACGGATGATGAGAACTGCTGTCGACTTCTGAGTGCAATTGAACATTCATCAATCAGTTACTTAAATGCCAGACTGTCTGAAATATTAAAGGAAGTTGTTGCTGTTTTGGAGATGAAAGTAAACAACCTGGAAATCTTGAATTAATTGAGAAAAGGATACACGCTGATAAGTGGGATTTGGCAAGTTATTACTTCTCTGAGTGGATGTCAGCGCAGGTATCCCATCCTCCGAGGAATAAGTGTGTCCCTGCAAAGCTAACTGAAAAACAAATTCTCTTAAGTGAATCCTGTTTTTCTGTTGACTAGCATTATACAATTATTGACTATTACTCTGGGGGAAAAAAAAAGCTGATCCGAGATTGTAATAAGATCACTCTCAAGTATGCAACACTTTTTGACAATGCATGTTTAAAGGGAAATAACCATCCACTAAAATATTAACAATAATCCTCAAAATACCAGCAACATTGAAGTTGTCACAACTGAGTAGCACTACTCAAGTTGTTGTAAAAGAAAATGCAAAAAAAAAAAAAGCTCTTAAGACATCCGAGATAAAATTACTAAATTTTTACCTTTTTTCCCATCAAAAAGACAAAATGTTGGAAGTTTTAGAATTTTGAGTGAATTTTTCATCAGTCTCCCAGAACGTGAAGATGCCTATTTTTCTCATCATCCTTTCCACTTCTATTTTATTGGTACTAGCATTTTCCTCTACATATTTTTTTCCAATAATTTTAAATAGTTTTGCTACTTCACATGCAGGGAAATGGAGCATTAGGCTAAATGATAAAATATATAATCTTTGTAAAACATGAGTTGTGTTTTTTGTTCTTAGGTCTGGTGAGACATTACTTAGTAATGCCAAAGACTATCAATTTGCAAACTTTTTATGCTATAAGAATTGATTTGTTCCCACCAGCTCAGACCCATTAGGATGGCTACTCTCAAAAAACACAGAAGACAATAGGTGTTGGCAATGATGTGGTAAAATTGGAACCCTTGTTTGCTGTTGGTAGGAATGTAAAATTGTGTGGCTTCTAGGGAAAATAGCATGACAGTTCCTTAAAAAATGAAAAATAGAACTAAAAATAGAACCATATGATCCAGCAAGTTCATTGCTGGTTATATACCTAAAAGAAATAAAGAGCAGCCAAAAGGTGAAAGCAATCCAAGCATTTATGAATGAGTGAATTGATAAATAAAACGTGATACGTAGTTTTTGTATATACACCACAGACTATTATTCAGCCTTACAAAGGAAAACGATTCTGACACAAAGGAAGGAAATGCTGACACATTTACAACATGGATGAACCGTGAGGATGTTTTGCTAAGTGGAATAAGCCAGTCACAAAGGACAAATACCATGCAATTCCACTTACATGGGAAACCTCGATTAGTCAAATGAATGGGGACAGTAAGTAGAATGATGATGGTCAGGGGCTGGGGTGCGGAGGGAATAGCAGTTATGGTTTTAAGGATACTGAGGTTTGGACTGGGAAGATGGAAAAAGTCCTGGAGACAGAGGAGGGCGGTAGTAGTTATACAACAGTGTAGACGTGCTTAATGCCAGTCTACATTTAAAATTAATATGGCAAATCGGACGTTATATGTAGTTTACCACAATGAATAATAAAATGAAAAACTTTTTACCAATGACTTGGTTTGCTAATTAAAGCAATGTCTGCTTTGTTTATCAGGATGATATTACAAAATCAACACAGGTTTTGAAAAATTATTAGACTGTTCTACAGCCTACATAGAGAAAATGTCAAATATATTTGATTGCCTCTATTTGAACAGAGGTGGCACTGAATGTTCAAATTCTATTAATATGAGGGTGCCTCTTTAAAAAACACAGAATTTTGGCTCGGCGCCTCTGGCTCAACGGGCTAAGACGCCAGCCAAGTACACCTGAGCTGGCGGGTTCGAAACCAGCCCAGGCCGCCAAACAACAATGATGGCTGCAACCAAAAAATGGCCGGGCGTTGTGGCGGGCGCCTGTAGTCCCAGCTGCTTGGGAGGTGGAGGCAGGAGACTCGCTTGAGCCCAGGAGTTGGAGGTTGCTGTGAGCTGTGATGCCACGGCACTCTACCCAGGGTGACAGCTTGAGGCTCTGTCTCAAAAAACAAACAAACAAACAAAAAAAAAACACAGAATTTGTTTTTCTAACTCTCTTGGTAAATTCTGAAGAATAATTGAGAGTTAGATCAAAGGACTGGACTGTGTGAGGAAGACAGGGGTCTGAGTAACAGAAGCAGTGTGCAGGTGGAGATTACTTTTAAGGGGAAGTCAGGGAGTGAATTGAGATTTTGGTCTTTTTTGGGCGGGAGGTGCGGAATCCTTTCAGGCTTTTGAGTATCATGATTTGATGTACAAAACATATACTATGAGGGAGACGAAATGTAAATGCAGAAGTGGAATTTCAGAGGAGGATGCAAGATTCCTTTATGCTGGAGGAATCATGGAACAAAGCAATAAGGCAGAGAGGAAAAAGAAACCTATTCCTTTTCATCTTTGATCATGTATGAGAGATCAATCAATCTCTAAATGGAAACATGAAAATAAGAAATTACCGACCATCATTACTCTGTACTATGAACTTATTTATTGATGTCAGTAAATCACCCTTCATTTACTGAGTTCTGTGTGAGCCCAGACCATCTCAGCACTTAAGGGTTCACAATGACTACCCCAGAGGTGGATCACAGGTGGTCGGGAACTCCTACATGTACACACACATACATATTTTCTTTGTAATTTATAAAGCTCCTTGGACTTGATCTGAATAGAAGAGAATTGCCTTAAAAAGCTGGAGTTAATTCCTGAAAATGATGTCTTATATTTCAACTTTTAATTATTGGAATAATTAATAGCAGATATGAAAACACATTTCTTGCTGCTTAATGGTTTAACTCGCTTTTAGGAGAGGTATCTCATTTTCTGCTTGGCATTGCCTCATGAGAGATGCCGGTTCTCCTTTTGAATCTCAAGCCAGATTTGACCACAGATGATGATACACTCAGTACCACTGATAGGGCTGGAATGCAATCCATGGACGCGTGGCGCAAATCGCTGGGGTCTGAAGATTTAGAGTTTTTAGGAGAACAAAATCGTGTCGGCCTTCCATGGGGTCTTGTTGTGTGCCACACCTTTTGGGGGCAAAACACGATTATAAGAGGGACTTTACCTAATAAATGCAATCAGTGTAACCTGGTTTCTTGTACCCTCAATGAATCCCCAACAATAAAACAAAACAAAACAAAGAAAATCTTTCTATATATAGATAGTAAATCTTTCCTCAAATTCAGTCTGACCGTGAAGAGTATACCAAATAAAGCAAATGTGCATGCAACACACACTCATACACATACACACTTGATAAGCATTTCAAACAACAAATTCTAAACACAAGCCTCAAGTACACTAAAACCCATAATATAATGAAAAGTCAATTGCATTCAATTTACAATGCCCTGTCAATGTTTTTCCACTCCAACTGCTTGCCTGAGTAATGTTCTACCACAAGTTAAAGGTTTTAGAGTAAACAGTAACAGCAATTAGTTATTATTACTTAATCATTATTACAACGATTAAGCAATATCATCCTAATAAACAGCAAACATTTCATCATTATATTCAAATAACTTTTTTTGATACACAATTCTGTGCCTTGGTAAAAGAACCAAAAATATGCTAGTTTTGGTAAATAACTTGAATTAAACTTTTTTAAATATTGGAAAGTCTTACCAAAAATTTCCAAACTATTAACTTTTCCCTTCCTGAAGTCTTTATTTGGTGCAAATTCAATGTGTATATATATATATATATATATATATGCTAATGTAAGGTTTAGTTACATTTTCTCTTTGGAAGAAAACATACTTGGTTGAATGATTCACTAATCATAAAATATATGATCCAGATTAGAAATAACCAAAGTTTATGACATTCAAGAAAGTTATGCCTTAGCTCTTTATCTTCAACATAATTCCTTTTCCTACAATTACATCTGTGAATTTATGCACTAATTCTATTTTGTTTAAAAATGTATTTGAAAACTACTTAAAATCACGCAAAAAATCCCGACTTCAGATTATATATCTTGAGAAACAAGTAAGTTTACAAGTGAGAGGTACCTCTGCCCATGTCTTCTGACTCATAATTCTATAAACAAAGAGATAATCATTTCATTTCATCTACATGTTTCAACCTTTTCTCTATGTTTATTAACAATTATATATATAAAATAGTCATTTAATTTCATCTACAAGTTTCCACCTTTCTCTATGTTTATTAACAATCTTATATATAAAAATAGTCCTATTATATATACACCTATATAATACAGAGTGTGAGTGTGTGTACCTGTGTGTGTATTTACACTGATGAGTGATTATGCTATTTATTGGTCCTGCAACTTAACTGTTATTTTCTTTAAATCTGTGGCTAAATTTCTCGGTCAGTATGTTTAATTCTGTCTTAAATGTTGCAGTCTTGACATGTGCTGGGGAAAATGATCTACACATAAATTTGATTGGTTTGGGCCAGATAGTATGTTTGAAAAAATTGAATTTGAATCTCTTTTGATGACAGTTCTCCTGATTCCTGTTAATTACACTGAACTCTTCATTATCGTATTTGCTTACTGATCTGATGTATTCACTTTTGTGACTTCTAAATAATATTCCATTATATTGTTGGACTCTCATTTGGGTTTTTGTTTATTTGCTTTTCTAGTATTTATTTAAATTTCAGATTCATATGAGATTACAAATGTTGTATCCTCATTTGTTTAACAACTCCTCCTGTTGGGACTTAAAGTGGCCCTCTCTCCCAATAATTTCTTTTCTATTAAAAACAATGCTGCAAAATAAATAAATAAATAAAAACAATGCTGCACTGACCATTTTTAAGTATCTATTTAATGTTATTTTTTAAACGTGGATTTTTGAAAGTGAGTCTGTTCATTTGTAGAGTATTGTCCTTTCTAAATCCTTTATTCACACAGCAAATTTCCCTAAAACACAAAATTATCAGTTTGTATTTCCAAAAATAAGAAATAAGAGTCAGATTTCCCCTACGCTACCTACAATAAACAAGTTTGCATCAAGGGTGGTATCAACTTGATACATTTAAATTTAAGTGTTTTTCACTGTGAACAATAAAAAATTATTATGACTTTAATTAGTATTATTTAACCATAATATTAATTAACCATAATACTAATACTATTACTTAACCATAATACTAATTAACCATACTAATTATTGTTAATACTATTATTAGTAATTATGGTTATTACTATTATTAACCATAATTAACCATAATACTAATTAACCATACTAATTATGGTTAAATCATCTTTTTTTTCAAGGTAACAGATTTTATTTAGAAAGAACGAAGAGGAAGTTTGGAGCACTTCCAAAGAGAGCGGGAGGTAGGTCCTCTCCTGAAGGAGCAGAGGTGACAGAGACCTGATCACGTTTTCTTTTCTTTTTTTTTCTGAGACAGAGTCTCACTCAGTCGCTCTGGGGTTGAGTGCAGTGGCATCATAGCTCACAGCAACCTCAAACTCTTGGGCACAAGTGATCCTCTTGCCTCAGCCTCCAAAGTGGCTGGGTCTATAGGTACCCACCACAATGCCGGGCTATTTTTAGAGACAGAGTCTCACTCTTGCTCTGGTTGTTCTCAAACTCCTGAGCTCAGGCAATCTGCTCATCTTGGCCTCCCAGAGTGCTGGGACTATAGGCGTGAGCCTCCACACCCTGCCTGATCACTTTTTCATGTTTATTATTATATGCACCGCACATTCACATTCCTATGGAGTACCTGCTTTTCATTTGGATTATTTTAAATGTAAAATATTAACTCTCTGCTATAAGTGTTGAATGTGTCTTCTTTACATTTTTTGATTGTCTTTTAACTTAAATGCGAAAGTCTTGGACCTTTTGCCATATAGGAGTTTAAGGTTTTTATGTAATTAAATTCCTCATGTATTGCTTTAACCTCTTCGTGTTAGAAAGCTTGAGGGGCAATTTATCTCTCACTTAATGTTGCTGTACAGTACATGTAAGCAATAGTCAAATTTGTCACAAAAGCTCCACATACACGTGTAGACAGCACAGTTTCTTGACACCTTAGGTGTAAGAATAAAACCCATAGATATTTTTTTCTTCCCTATCCAGCAAACTTATCACATTCTGCACACAAAGCACATTTGAAAGGTTGAACCTGAAAATCCAAGTTTCCTCTACAACGTCTTTAGTAAGTATTATATTGCATGAAAGCTCGTGTATTTTTTACAGTTTTTGTCTTCAATTTCTATGAATTTTCTGAAAAACAAACAAACAAACAGAAAACATAGATCACCTCTCCCTGCTCCACTGTTGTATTTAGTGATCTTGGGACTGGTGTGGAGGTTACATCTTTGTCCCTCTCTTTCTCTATCTCTTACTTTTACACACTTGACCTATGGTTAGAACTGATTTTGTTTAATTCTACTTTTTACTTTGTGGTAAAATTTTCCATATTAGTTTATCTCAACTGGATATCTGATCTTATTCGAAATTGAAATCTCAACCATCGTCAGAAATAAAATGTGGATTTATTTTGAGGATGACACCATGACCCAAATTAATATGTCAATGGATTACAGAAGTTTTCTTGAGTTTTCAGCCTGGAAAACTTTATAGATCTTACTCCTTGTGATCAGAGAGGTGGTGGTGGTGGGTTCCGTGTGGCGCTCACTTGCCCCCCTCAGTGGTTCTGATTGATGGCGCCCATGTTTAAAGAATCAAATATAATATGTTTCAAAAGCACCTCTTGTGAGTATACGTTCCAATGCCCTATTATTCTCAACTCCGAGCTCTCTTGCCAATGCTGGATTTGGGATGTCGTGTCTTGACCTTGAGATGCCCACATTCAAATGTGCCCATGGAGCTCTTACAGCCTTTAAGGCAGACTTTGAATCCGTGTACTAAACATTGAGATGGTTGCCTGAAAAGTATTGACACTGAAATCATATCTCAATCAAACAAATCTCAGGGACAAAAGTGTGGTCTCTGTACAAGTGAGACAGAAGGACAAGGTTGCTCCAGTGTCTGCGTTTGGGAGATGAGAGAAAAGAGAAGTTGGGCTCCTGAGTGCAGGTACTTAAAGAAACAGCAGTGCTGGCTTAGTGTCTGCTTCAGAGGCACCGTGGCCTTGCCCAGTAGTAAGTGAATCCTGTGAATGGCAGGCTCTTGTCAATTGGATTAGCAACTCATATTTTTGGGTATAAGAGTAAAGAGTAGGTCAGAGAGAGAGGCTGCGAATGTTCTCTTCAGCTATGGTCCTTAGGGAGAGAGTAGACGCCTGACTGCTGTGCGCTGAGGTATGTTGTGATGTTTGCTTTAATCCCACTGCAAGGCTTTCCTGGTCTTTACATTCATGTTTTGTAGCTCAAGTTGAGCACTGACCCCATTAGCAAACAAGATGTGAATCTAACAATATCTCTGCAATGTTGTCCTGAAGTTTTACCATGTTGACACTTACACCTTGCAAAGTATTTTAGTTACAGCAAGCATGAGAATGGATTGTGGAAACCTTAACTGCATTGTTTTAATTAATGAAATGTGGGCCTGGCAATTGTGTATATGTTATTTACTCTGTAGAGGTAACTACATGCTAGGTACTCTGGGGACACAGATATGAGGATGAATGGGCTTCCACTATGTGAGTCACCCTATAAGGTAATGGTTAAGCAGGAAACTTTGAGGTGATACTGCCTGTGTTCGGATACTCATTGTCCCACTTACATTGCTAAGCTGCAGTTCTTTTTTAGCTGTAAAAGGAGGATAATAATAAGGTCATATAAAGATTAAATTAGATAGTATATATAAAACATTTGTCATAGTGCCTGGAACTAGGTTAAGTGCTCCATAAATGTTTGTTATTATTGTCATCATTGTAACAACTACTGTATTATGACTGCTACTCCTGTGGGAGAGTGTATGAATTACTAATGGCTTATTAACCTTTAAATCACTCTCCTGAGGAATACAACCATACTTGCCATCTGCTGTAAAAGTTGCCAGGTGACCCTACTATAATGACCGCAACTCTGATTGGACTAGGAATTGGTATCCACAATCAATGCTTCTAAATTGTCTTGTTGACATACTTTTGAATAGGAGATCTTTTATCAACCTTGAAGAGATTGAAGTCCATTCACAGTTATAGCACTGGTGACTGGGCTGCCTTTGGCACCATGTGGCTGTGTAATTATTTGCTATGCTGATCCCACCCATATGCTCATGAGTCACAGTTCTGGTCCTGAACTGAAGCTACTCTGTGCCTTCCTCATATGTCCAGTATTCCCCTTTCCCCCTTTCTACCCTCACAGTTGAATGATTTATCTCCCTGACATTGCCTTGATCACATCTTTCTCACTTTTGCCTGCAGATCTGTGAATGATTGCAGTACACAGGGAATTAATGTCTGCCACCGGAGAACCACCATGTTCTAGGAAAGCATGGTTAGCAATGGATCGTTTGTATTTGTACCTGTGGGAATGGAGCGGAAATGAATGTATCAGAATGACATCATTGCCAGTAACACATCCTGAAAACACATAGGCCGCTGGAAAACTATTCAATTAAGAAACTTTATATTCTTCCTTATCGAGGTTCAGGGTTATGCCCAACATGGGCAGTGTAATTTCACTGGCATGTGCAGATTTGTGCATTTTTATTGTTTAATATAATGGTATAATATAAATCTAGGCTGCTAAAATATATAGCTCCTTAATGTAGTGGCTTAAAAACAAGGACTTTTAATTCTCTCTCAGGTAGGAGTTCCACCATGATGGGGAAGCTGTTCTCGTGTTCATTCACGGACTTGGGTTTGCTCAGAGTTATATTTCCTACATCTCTTTTTTTATCTCATGGCACATTTGAACCTATAGTTAAACTTCTGTGGCACACTTAAATTATGTTGATCAAAAAAAGAGTAAAAAAAAGAATATAATTACTGTGCTTTGAACGTCTTCTGAAAATAATTTAATCAATGATCTTCAAACATTTTCGTGGCACACCCAAGATTCTCTCACGGCACACCAGTGTGGGGCGGGACACCGGTTGAAAATCACTGTCTTAGGTTACTGCCATCGTCTGTCTGGCTTATGCTGTGTCACGTCCACCTCTGCAGTCAGGCTGGTGGCCAGGGGAGAATAACATAATGTTACCAATAACATTGGTAACAAGCTCAATGCTAGAAGATGAGCTTACGTCTGGTCCCAGGAGTGACAAAGGTCACTCCCCTTCAATTCGATTGGTGAGAATGTAATTTGTGGCTGCTCTTTAATGCAAGGCAGGCTGGGACATGTGCTTTACCAGGGCAGTCGTGTGTCCTAGTTGAAGGAGAGAAGGGATTTTTGGTGGGCAGATCGCAATCTTGCCATGGAGTCCTTGGGTTGAGAAGCATAATTTAATTGTGGGGTGCACAGTTATAGTATCAAATATTAACTGTGACCATGAGACTGAAAAAAGAAATCAGTTCTCCCTGAATTCTTAGGAGAACAGTTTATGATTAAGATTAGAACTTTATACTCAGTTCATTCACAAATATATACAGATTCATAAATGTATGTTGGTAAAGTACTCAGGGATGATATTGCGATAAATACATTGTAAGTATGGGACATGATGTGAGAAGCCGTGCAGTTAGTGAAATAAAAGGCATTTGGGTTCAAGATTGGGGATCCATGAGAGTTAGTGCCTGCACTGCTCTTGTACGTGTCTTTGCCCAACGCATTTAATATTTCTGGTCTCATTCTCCAGTTTCTCTAAAAGTTCTAACAGTGCAGTCCTCTCCTATTCATTCCACCTTAAAAATATAATTTAAAACCATCCACTCTCTTTCTGCTGCTACCGACCTGGCCACCATTCCTTCCCAAGTCTATCTATCCAACTTCTTTTCCTTACCTAGGCCTACCTGGGGCTGTTCTTCCTAGGTTTTCCCCAATGATGTTCTTCCAGTTCCTAGACCAGGCTGAGCTTTGCTCTCCCATGACCTCTGCCTCCATCAGTCTATCTGTACCTCTCGCCCCTGTCCTCTGCGTGGCCGTTTTCTCCCCATCCTTCACATTTCAGCTCTGAAGTCACTTCTTTAGAGAACCTTTCCATATCATTCTATCTAAAGTAGGTTTTTGAAAATATTACCTATCTCCAACTCAGTTTGCTTTCTTCAGTCACATTTGGTAATTATCTTTTTTATGTGTTTATTTGTTTTCTGTTTCTCTTGTTGTACTAGTACCCTTCATTGAACTATTACCTCTATTAAGGCGAGGGAAAATATTTGTATTATTCATCCTTTTAATCCCATCACCTAGCACAGTGCCTTGCACCCAATCAGTGCTCAATAAATGTTTGTTGAGTAAATAATACAGGGCTTTACAAACATGAGATCTAACAATTAGATCATCAAAACATAATGTAATCAAAATAAAAAATAAGTTTAGACTTTAAATGTATAGGAAAACTTTTTTAAAAAAGGTCAGTGAATCTTATTTTTTTTTTAACATCTGTTTTGAATCGTTTTATTTTTATTTATTTATTTATTTTTTATAGAGACAGAGTCTCACTTTATCGCCCTTGGTAGAGTGCTGTGGCGTCACACAGCTCACAGCAACCTCCAACTCCTGGGCTTAGGTGATTCTCTTGCCTCAACCTCCCAAGTAGCTGGGAGTACAGGAGTGAATCTTATTTTCAAACAGATATTATTTTATAATTTAATTCCTTTGTTTTAATTTTATCTACTTTTTAATGTTTCAGACTTAATATCCTATCTTTAAATGTATTTAAACTGATTTGAATGCTCTCTTAACCCAGTTAAGATGGGAGGCTTGGAGGAGAGAGCTCATTATTCTTAGGTTTTAAGTTTGTTTTGTATAATTTTAATCATGACAGTCTTTATCAAACCCATATTTATTTAAATATTTATTTCCTTTTGCATATGTTGGGGCTGAATATGTTGTTTTAATTAGCGGCATTGCTTTCTTGTTGCTAGATGTATTGCTTTGGCATTTGGCCAGAAGCAAAACAGAATCAACGCTGTGTAATCTATGGAAAGGGAAATGAATCTCACTGTACGTAGCATTGCGGCAGCTATAGGCTAAAGACTAGCTATAGACTGTCCAGTGAAGTATGGATGTAGCAACTACAACTATATACCTCATGCCAGTCAGAGCTCACTTTTCTAGATCTCAGAAGAAACTTTTTGTTTGGCTAGAATAAGCCTTGGATGGCACTGAAATTAAATAAAGTTGGAGGAAAAAACAAGAGTTGAAGAAATCCAATACTTTAACAAGTTTCTCTCTTGTGTGTTTTATAAGAGGAATATCAAACTTTTCATACTCTGTAATGAGAGTTCATCCCGTCAATGTACAGAGAGAATAAAATGAGTCATGAAGTTGCTGTGTCAGGAAAAACGCAAAGACCTTTCCATGAGAGCTGATAGTTGATGGCAGTTCATCTGTCTGACTAGCTAATTTTATCATGGTAAATTATCATGTACTTTGTTTATTAACTTACTGTTTCACAGTTATGTGCTGGGTTCTCTTTAGCAAACTCCATATTTACTGAGTTCCCTGTCTGCTCAAGGCATAACGATGGACATTTTTTTTTTTCAAATAGGCAATAATCTCAGTTTCATTATAGTGAAAGATATGAGGATGTGTATAACATAATAATCCTTAAAAGCTAATATTATATATTTAATATTAATATTTATTGTCATTAAAACTAACTATCTCTGCATACTGCTTGCCTCTTTTTAAAGCGGGGTGGCTGAAAGCTGAAAGCCGAGAGAGAGTAGGGGAAAGCTGGTTCACCAGCCTTGAGACGCAGCTCAAACTTTACCCAGCATTAAGGGTTCTATATAAGATTATAAAAGTTATATAAAAATAAAGATAATATAAAATATATAATAAGATATATTATAAAATTATATAAAATATAATTTTGTATAATAATTATATTTTATATAATTTTATAATTGCATGTGAAGGCCAAATGGTACACCAGAACTTTATCGTAACACTATTCTCTCTAAGGTGAAATTTAGTGTGAGGCATGATGTGTTAAGAAAGAATTTGACTTGATTAAATATCTGTCAAAATATCACTGGACATGGAGTCCTACAAATACAAAAAAGTCCCTAAAACCAGGGAAACCTCGCCATGGCCATTTATAGATTCACTCTAAACTGAAGACTTTCTCCTGTTCTTTTTAGTATGCACGTGCCTATCACTAAACAGTATCTATGTGACCTGGGAAACACTTCTCCTCAATAAATTTTTTAAAAATAGATGAATTTTTGTAGGACGATGGCCTTACGTTTCTGTGTGTAAAGTATCGAGAGACCTTTTCCATTAAAGTCCTAATTTTGTTCAGTTTCGAGTAATAGGGTAAAAGAGTCTATTGTTAAATTATTTGCAAATATGAAAGTCATGAATTTCACCATGGGTTTAGGAAGGGAGTTTATTTTAGCTTTTCAGGCATAGAATACTTTTTTTCTTTAAACATATCTAGGAAAGTAAATAAGGAGACAGATGTCAAAGACACACAAATCCTTTAAGATTTTAGGCCCTAGAAATAAAATTGTAGAAACAAAATTATAAAAATAGCTTACTGACAAACTCAGATAAGATTTATCTCACATCGTTGGTTATTGTAACATTCTTTTCAATATGAAAAAAAATCCAAACACATTGGAGAATTAATCTCACTGAAAATCATACAGGACAATATGTTTCTCACTTATTATTCATTTACAATAGCAATTACAGCCCAAATTTATAATCGTGTAGCTTGCAGAATGCCAGTTGGATATAATATAGTAAATTTTAAAAACCACAAAATCCTTAGCATTATAACACATTCACAATAACTACAAACCTAAGCTATGGCTTAGTGTATACCACTGCCACTTCTGTGTAAAAAAAGGTAAGAGTTTACGGGAATCTTTATGCAATGGATTCAGCAAGCTCAATATGAAGATGGCATAAAAATAATTCATCGCATAGCAGCCTTTACTGTAATAGTGATGCTTTTCTATGTATTGAGAGTTTGGGCCAAGAGAGGGAATTCAAAGATATCTATAAGATGTTTCCTCCTCTCTGGGGATGATGTTTAATTATGTAAGTTTTTTGTTTATTTTTAGTGAGTAATTATAGTATATTTATAGTTATGTATTTATTTTAATTATTATATAATTATGTATATTTTGCTTTTTCCCTCGAATTTGTATCATGAGTGAATAGTATAATCACCCATTTTGAATCACGTCCTCTTTGTTGACTAGATGGTGCCCTTGAACCTCCTAATAAATGAAAAAAAGGAGGAAAAATACACCCCAAGGCATGGTGGAGTTGAGAAAAATTTATAGTTCTAAACGCTCATCATCATCATCGCAACAATGTTAACTGGGCAGCCATTGCGCATGAAACATTGCTGCTTCATCTACACTTCTAGAATTCTGCAGTTGGTCACCAGATGTATCCTTACAGATCAGCATTAAAGGTATACACCCTACAGTCTAAGGACATAGTGAGAAAATAAAAGGAATAAATAGAAACCCACACAGTAGCATTATGTGTCACTACTGGATAGTAACTGAGAGACTGTGAAAGATGTTTCATATTTAGTCAAGGTGAGGCCATGAGGAGCTTATCATTGCTTTTCAGTATGTCAAGAAAAATGTCATGAAGAGAGATTTTTCAGAAGGGAGTGATGTCATTATGTCTGCAGAGAAAACATAATGTCATGAAAATGGCTTACTAGGCCAGGCACGGTGGCTTGCACCTGTAATCCCAGCAGTCTGGGAGGCTGAGACAGGTGGATGGCCTGAGCTCACAGGTTCGAGACCAGCCTGAGCAAGAGCGAGACCTCATCTCTAAAAATAGCTGGGCATTGTGGTGGGTGCCTGTAGTGCCAGCTACTGAGGAGGCCGAGACAAGAGAATTGCTTGAGCCCAAGAGTTTGAGATTGCTGTGAGCTGTGATGCCACAGCACTCTACTGAGTGTGACAAAGTGAGACTCTGTCTCAAAAAAAAAATAATAAAACAATAAAAGAAAATGGCTTGCTATTAATAATAATGGAGCAAAAAGATTACATGAAGGTAAGCGGTAGATTTGCTCCCTTGGAGTGCTGTGTGCTATGACTTTGGGAGTTAGTCCCAGCCAACGGGACCATTGAGCAGAAAAAATAACTCCCACACAAGTGTCTAGAATCAAATAGAGAGAAGTGTGTTTGGGTGGGGAAGGGTCAGCAGATGCAGTCCAGCTAATAGAATTGAAAGGGGAAATTCTGAGATATGAAGAAAGATAGGACAGGTTTTAGAAAATGTCGGAGGGTGAATCAAAGCGGCCCGAAGTCTCAAGATGTGAAGGAGGAGCAAAAACTTAGGGAAAAGACCTGCGTCCTCCAATCCTCACCCAGAGAGACAGTAATTGAGTTTTTATCAGTAACTGTGTGGATTCCTAAGATTTGGTCTTTGAGGAGTTAATTTAGTAAGAACAGTTAAAATGTTTCTCTTGTGGTTTGGTGTAGGCCACAGGGAATTGATAATATCCCTAGAAGTTGAAATTTGTTGTAATTAGCTTATCTGAGTAAGAATCACTTCCCCTGGGGCCACAGCCATTATCACAGCCCCAAATGCCTCTGAGCATCCACTGGCTGTTTGGCCCAGTTCTAGGTTCTACCGAGCCAAGCTTTCAGGACACAGTTTTCAAAATCAGATCAACATCTTATTGAGGCATAGCAATATCTAATCTGCCTGAAGAATTGTTACTGTGAAAAGTGATGTCTTAAACCCATTAATTTGTGATGTTAGAATGAGTAGTTTTTGATATCCTTTACAAGCTAAAAAGTACTCAGGCCTGTTGACAAAGCAAAGAAATGGTGTCAAAAATAATTTTAAAACCTTTTGACCTATAAGGTTTAAAAGAATTAGGCACAGATTCTTTGCTTTAAGCCTCTTGGTGACAAGAAATATGGTACTCTGCCAGACTGTTTGATTGACAGTAGCGTTTGTAGTTTCAGCTGCTAATACAGTATGCTCCTTGTATATTCTGAGTGGGTAAATATAGAAGACTATTTGTCACCCGGCTTGATGGATTACAAATAAGTGAGACAATGTGGTTAGGATTCTGAAGCATAAATGAAAAGTCCAAAACCTTATATTATTTACAACACAACGTTTATGATTAAAGATTTGCTATCCTTATTACATCAATAAAAACGGCTGGATTTTCAGATAAGCATGGTGTGCTTTCTTAGCCATCTCTTTCCATTACGCGGTTATTCGCTACAAGATTGCATCAATTAAGTGTACCAAAAAAAACCTGATTAGAATGAAGAACTTATTATAGATAGCAGCATTTATTTTTAAATATCATGATTCAAGTATCTTAAAATTTTTCCACTCATAGGTCCTATGACTAACGATATGTTTCCCCATCTAAATAAAGCTTGTTGCTTTCACAGTATCTAATTAATGTTCAAGTTTGCTGTATGCACTTAAGCTTCAAACAGTAGTGTTTCTGAAAAATCTTTCTTGGTCAACAGCCCTCTGATAATATTGACTTCTCTTTGTACAACATTTTGAATTTGCTAAAGTGTTAGAAGTGGTATAACATAATTTGAAAATGATACTATGAATGGTTCAGTAATTAGTATGTTCAAAGAATCGTGCTATTCAAGATGAAAAGATTATTAAGGTGATATTACTGAGTCTTTGGATTTAGAAAAGAAAATTTGCTTTGGAAAGCATATTATCACCTTTCGAGACAAGAAGCAAAATTGGCATTTTTAGCATGCTACTCTTATCTTTATTTGCTGATAAAGAAAGAATCCAGAGTTTTCAAAACTTTAAATGAAAGGCTATGGTGAGGTTCACATTACCCAAGGTTACAAAAGAGAAAAAAAAAAACAAAAAAAAAACTCCAGACATAAGAGGATGGGAACAAAATAAGAGTAAGATCCTTGACGTTTTATTTTAGACCTTTTACAAAATGTGACTATTCTACACAAAACATAACACATGATGTCTATTCTCATTTGTATAATTAATTCAGTATTATGCTGGAGTACCTGAAAATGTAAAATCTAAAGTTCTATAACTTTAGCTTCATGTCACAATGTTATCACTTCATAATGGATATTTAGCTCCTTTTTATTAGAGTATTCTTTTGATATTTATATTTAAAGACTATGCTAAATTACAGGGAAAACATTTAATTCTTACTCAACTCTTACAAGTTGTAGTTCCAGGATCTGTGTAGAGGCAAAGATATTATCATTTTTCTTTAATGTCCATAATGACATTTTTGCTCCTTAAAACTATCTACAATCTGACTGTACATGCTATCAGAATAATGGGAGAAGTGGGCTTAAATTTTATAAGTGAATTGTATTCAATGCTTCAAAATACATAATTTAAAGAATTAGCAGTATGTAAATTAGAACTCTATACCAATAATATAGTGTTATTTAAATATAACAGCCGACAAGTCTTAAAATCTGATTTTTTTTTAAATACATGTATTTTATTATTCTTCATTACATTATTCCCCCCCCCACACCCGTCCGTGATAAGACAGAATTGATTTACAGAAAAGAATACAGAAAACACCAAAGCTCCTGGTAGTGGGAGAGATTTCCAGTAGGGAGAGAGACGCTCTCTCCGTTCCTCTCCCGGTCTTCCCCGTCTCCTCCTCTCGGCCTCTAGCCTCAGGGTCGATATAGGTGGAGGGGTTCCTGGGCCAGGAAACGAATGAATGCAGGCCCTACCGCCCAGGGGAAGGTGAATGAGTGCATCAATGAATGGACACAGTCCATCCATGGAATTCAGGCCTAGGAAATTCACAAGAAACTGACCTAGGCATAGGAAATGGGGGTTCCACATTTAGTCCCAAGTGTAAAGTGA